>CM022758.1:17596202-17733702 GCA_012411365.1 Ameiurus melas | reverse complement strand
TTATATTTTTCGGACCAAAGAGGAAAAAAACCATCCAAGCTGTTATCAGTGTCAGATCCAAAAGCCAGCATCTGTCATGGTATGGGGGTGTGTCAGTGTCCATTGCATGGGTAACTTGCACATCTGTGAGGGCAACATTAATGCAGAAAGATACAGTAGGTACAAATTTTGGAGCAACATACAGTATGCTGCCATCTAGATGCATGCCTGCATTTTCCAGCCTCCAATTTCAGGAAGTCTGACAAACACTCAAACTGTATAAAACACTTCATGCACTTGATCACAATAAAGATAAATGATTCTAAAATACATTCGAGCATTTATTAAAATTTGAAGCAAGGACTAGCAAGTCATAAGGAGAAATATACAGCAAATGACTATGGAGGTTATGTATGTAAAATATTGAATATACTGCAGATTAGTCGACTCTTGTAGAAATAGAAGTTTTTGGCTTGAGTCACAAATTATATAACCTCTATTCAGTTCCTCTGTGTTGAATTTTAGTTACTTTCTTCCATTTGCAAGTCTCCTTTTATCCTGTCTATCCCAACTTCAGTGTATCTTGCAACCTTTGATTCCTGTGATGAGCAATTAACAATAGAGCAGATGTTGCCTTCTTTAATATGTGGCTTTCATTTAGTTAAGGCAGATTTGCTAAATTAAAGTTGCCAATAAGATGCCACTAGAGCCCTTGGCTAATTCCTCCTCATACAATGGTGAGGCTAAAAATGTCTCCCTCTGTGTTTCTGTTTTGGGAGGTCAAGTCTACTGCTGCTAATGCTCTTAATTTCTGCCCAAACACATCTTCCAATGTCAGTTTCAGACAGTGTATAATGCCAAAGGTCCAGAAGGCTGCAGCAGGAGGTTGGAGCTCTTAAAGCTCAACAATTACCAGTGTGTCTTCATGGAAGCTGTGTAGAGAGAAGCTAGGCATAGGAGCTACAAGTATTCACATTCTGTGAAGGTCACTGAGGCCTCACTTGAAAAAAACATTGGGTTAAAACAACCCAAATTGGGTTATTTTTAGCCCAACGGCTGGGTAAATAAAGAACAGAACATATTTTCGACTAAATTAAGCCATCAAGTTGTTTATTAATTTTAACCCAACAAAATGGGTTGCGTTTCAACCCAAAGAATAGTTTAATTTTACAAAAATGCTAGGTTAATTTGATTTCATAAATGGGTTAATATTTCAAGGTTATTTTTGCTCTTTGAAAATGTAAAATATACCACATTAAAAACAAATATAATACCATGGTATCTCCTTAATTTATAGCTTAATTTATAATTATAATTTTAATTTCTTAGCTACAAAATATGGACAAATGCCTATGGTCTTTAACTAAGAAATTGCGTTACAGAATGCCAGATTGTGTAATTTTGGAAATGTGATCTCCTCTCTCCTAATGAACAAAATGGCACTGTAGACTCACAAGGAAAATTTAGCTGACTTGCAAATATTTATTTTTCTGCTTTTAGTATGTCACCGCCAAAATTTTTGCGAAACCTAATTAAGGCAACCAACATTACAGTGATAATGGAAAGCATTATAACCTAAACCCCATCTTCTATTTTTGTCACGTTAATCTTGTTAAGAACTTTTGGCCTCAATGTTACTGAGCTAGCTAAATTCTGTTAACCGCTGACTGTCTGCACCTGATAACCAGCATTAACATTCACTGAATATATGAAGAAACCTGGCCCTAATCCATCCTCCTAGCGCTAATTGCTACAGCTTGCCTTGTCCAAAACACTTGCTAAGTGTTGTTAATGTTAACCCACTCTCTGTATTACATCATGGTAAACAGCTTAATCCTACATTATCGGTAAATTTCAAAATGTTAATTGGAATGTCTAACGTTACTGCAAGCAGTTTGCTAAATTAATGTTATCAACTCAAGTGAGGGTTTATGTTAGCACTCATCCCCACTGGTGACAGCATCCAGCTAGCTAACCCTAACTCGAAGCCTCAGATAAGATAGACCCAGAGAGTTATAGAATAACCTCATGTTTAACACATGTTTTGTTGGTCACTTGTCTGACAGTTCTTTTTTTTAACACATTTATTGGATAATTTTACACAAAATGTGTTGAAATAGTAATAACACAAAACATGTGTAGGATATTAACACATCCTTTCTGAGTGTGTTTCTCCAAATAAATCTAACAGTCTTTTGTGTGAAAACCGCTGCCTACACCTGAGGTGAAAAACAGTCCGTATTGAGTTGATTTGACCCAAGGTGCTGGGCTGATGTATCAGGGTGGGGGAGGGTACATTGATTCAACTGTCAATGAAAATGATCCAGTCACTAACCCAGCAGTTGGGTTACACAAACTACCAAAAAAAACTAACCAAGACTAAGAAAATAACCCAATTAAATGACCCAAAAGGATCAATCCAGCGTTTGGATAGAAAAAATAATCCAGCATTTTTTAGAGTTCAGAATTAAAGGGAATGGTGCTTTAGTAACTAGAGGTCAAACATGTTCTAAGCCTATTGACTGAGATTTAATTATATCAGCCTACACTTTGTTAACCACCAATTTGCCTAGAACATCTTAATCAGCTCTGAAGATGCTTTAGATGTGCAAATCTCAGTCAAAATATCGGAAGAGACCAAGCGGCATACCATGTGTAGTGCATGATGTGTCTGTAGTAAACTTATATGAAACGTTCTTAACAAGGTTATATTTCCTGGTAAAATCCAGGAAGTAATTAGAATTTACTGCTGTAATATGTGTTGAGGTAATAAGACATGTAGCAAAGTATTCAAGTTCCACTAAGATACAGGACATTCTGGGCAAAAGTCATTTATCACCTTTTCAGTCTTTCTGAAGCTGTGTTAGGTAGATCCAGTTGATGTTTGAAATGATAGATGTTGCTGTCAAAAATTTACTTTATATCACAGTGCAGATGAATTATCAAATCTGATTGGTCAGAATATGTTGGAGAGGGAACAGCTGCTTATAGCTGCTGTAACAAAAGTGATAACAGAAATAATCTTGTTTCATGGATGTTCCACAACATTAGTCTAACTATAAACAATTAAAATACTCCAAACAAGGTGTGTTGAATGTCATGTTGCGATTACTTATTCTATGAAGTTCTAAAATTCTAAACAAAGAAACAAACAAAAAAACACTGTAGATGAGATCTTATGAATCAATATGTGCCACAACAATCTGAATTAGAATTTCCTGTCTTTATTTTTATTTGTAAGTAAAGTTCTGTAGTTGAATTACATGAAAATTAAATTTCATTCCATGACACAATCCATAACAAATTAAGTTCTTGTTCAAAATTTTTTTCAAAAGACTATGTCTGAGAACTTAAAAAAAAACAAACCCTGAAAAAACCCAAAAGGACCACAGATTTGATCGCCACCATTCCAGTCAGTGATGTAGTATTTAGAAAATTTAAATTTGAAGAACTCAATTTGAAACACCCACAACTGAATTTCTAAACCTGACTATAAAACTGATTTTTAAACCTTGAATTCAGTTTTCAATCAACTACAAAGCCTCACTTACATATTTATATAGAGCTTTAATTCAGATTTGTACATTTTAAATTCAAATTGTAGTGGCACATTTCTCATTCTCTTTTCTTTTAAGATTCCTCACTTAATTACTCTGTAAAACAAACTAGAAATGCAAACTGAGATGTTATTAAGGTTGTGTTCATCAGTGGAAAAGGTAACTCAACAGTATATCCTTCATTTCAAACTGATAAATGAATCTTCTTTTGGTTTGCCTGATGTACAGCTAACTGGTGACAAAGACTGAAATTCTTGAATAGTTGCATTCTGTGGCATCGATTTGTCAGATTATTTATTCCTGATGAACATGATTTAATGTTTTCTTCTTATCTCGATGAGATGAGTAGAAGTTTCTTAAAAAGAGAAGTAATCTCAGGATTGTCCTGAAGGATTTGAAATAATCCAGTCACTATATTACCAGCAGAATAATATCATTCTTCCAGCAGGACGATACAACATGGATCGGCTTGATGAATTACCAATAATTCTCCATGTTGCCACTATTTTCACTGCCACAGGATCCGTGCTGAGCCAGGATATATACGGATGGCACTAAAAATAGTGCAGACCATTGATTGATCAAACACAATCACCACAGAATCATCCTGATTAATGTTTCTGGCTGGAATTGCTTCTCTCCCAGCAGACAAATCTTAAGTATTACATTCCATTTACCCATAGTACTGTTTTCTTACTGCTATGTAGTTTGATCTTACATGTCTTCGCATAATCCAAGTAAAATCCTCCATCTTCTAACAAATCTCAAATGGCTTCCTATTCATTCTGTTTATACCCTATACAGTATAGAACATAATGAAGCTGAGCGCCATTGTGTTGTCACATTAATAATATTTCACCCATTATTATTGTGTTCTCACAATAATATTTAGCACAATGTTGTTTTGGATTTTTTTTTTTTTTTTTTTTGACACGTTTCGATTTTAGGAAACATATAAATGTTAAAAAGTATAGGACCCAAGACAGACCCGTGAGGAACACCAAGACAGACCTGCACAATATCAGATTTGTTGTTTCCCAGGTCAACAAACTGGGAACAATCAGTAAGGTAAGCTCTAGACCATTCAAGCACAGTACCAGAGATACCAAGCCAACTCTCCAGTCTATAAAGCAAAAGCTGCCCTCAGATCTAACAACAGCAAGATATCAATGGCTACAGAGTCAGCTGAGACAAGGAGGTCATTCATAACTCAAACCCAAGCGGTCCTGGTACTGTGTCCTGGTCTAAACCCAGATTGAAAAGCTTCTAAAAGCTTGTTGAGGGAGAAGTGAGAATATAGTTGTGCCACAATTACATGTTCCAGAACCTTATTCAAGAAAGGAAGATTTGAAATAAGCCTGTAATTTGATAGGTTAGACATATCACACCCAGGCTTTTTATGGATTGCTGTGATAGCTGCAACCTTTAGGGCATGCAGGACAATACCAGCAATAACAATATTCAAAATTTAAAATGAGGGGACTGACTGATGACAGACACCCCTTAAGAACAAATGTTGGAATAGGGTCAAGAATATGTGTTCACTGAGCTGAGTTCACTGTCATAATATATAATCAAAAATATAAATGTAATCAATAGTAACTAATGAAAAACTAGAAAAACCAGTGAAAAGAAATGAATGGATCTCAGATATTATCGTCCGGATGCTTTTCGTGGATTATAGTTCGACCTTTAATACAATCATTCCAGATATTCTCTTCACAAAAGTGTGCCTGGATAAATAACTTTCTCACTAACCGGTCTCAGACAGTGAGACTCGGACACCACTGTCTCTACACCTACGATTGCAGTCCGGTCCACAATATCAACGTTATCGTCAAGTGTGCTGACGACACCACGGTGGTCGGATTCATCTCAAAGGGAAATGAGGTAGCCTACAGAGAGGAGGTCCTGAACTTGGTAGCCTGGTGTTCAGAGAACATTCTGGCTCTGAACACTAAGAAAACCAAGGAGATCATTGTTGACTTCAGGAAGCACAAAACTGAGCTAGCCCCCCTGTTCATAAAAGATGAGTGTGTGGAAAGGGTCCACACCTTCCGGTTTCTGGGCGTCCTTATCTCCGCTGACATCTCCTGGGCAGACAACATCACAGCGGTTATTAAGAAGGCTCAAAAAGTAAATATATTTCCAATGAGGTTATTCACATTAAATTTTCACCAGACTTTGGTGTTAACTCAAGAAATTCACACATATAAAGAAATCCAAACATTAAAGTACAAACATAATGAAGTTATGTTTAATAAAGTATTCCTGTATGAATAAATTTGTAGGCTGCAGTATTCAGGTGTGATTTTGGCCCATCCTTTTAAACATATTGTCTTTAAATCTTCTTCAATTGGATTCAAGTCAGGTGATTCACTGGTCCATTCTAAGGCCTTGATTATTTTTCTCTGAAACCAACTGAAAGTTTCCTTTGCTGTATGCTTTGGATCGTTGTCCTGCTGGAAGGTCCACGCACGTCTCATCTTCATCATCCTGATGAATGGCAACAGATACTTCTCAAGAATCTTCTGGTAAAGGGTTCCATTCATTGTTGCTTCAATTATATGAAGTCTGCCAGTACCATGTGATGAAAAACAGCGCTGCACGATGATGATTCCACCTCCAAACATCACTGTTGGTATAGTGTTTTTAGGGTGATGTTCAGTGCCATTTCGTCTCCAAACATGGTGTGCTCTCGTCTGACCAGACTAGACTCTCATAGGTATTTCATCGGTTTGTCCAAATGAGTTGTAGCAAACTTTATATGACATGCCTTTTCTTTCTGAGTCTTGCAGGGTGAGCATGAGCAGGGGAGTGCATTGCCTATTGTTTTCTCTGTGACAATGGTACCTGCAGCCTCCAAGTGTTTCTGGGGCGCTTTCTGAGTGGTCCTTGACTTTTGGGCTAATCTTCTGACTATTCTTCTGACTCTCTGGAGAAATCTTGTGAGGAGCTCCTTTGCATGACTGGCTGTGTAATGTAATGTTGCTTCCACCTACGGATAATGGCCATTAATGGTGCTTACTGGAAGATTCAGATGTTTTGAAATACGTCTGTATCTGATTCCTTCAGTATGTTTTGCACCAATAAGGATGAGAAGGTCTTGGGTGAGCTCTTTGCGTTTACCCATCATGAGATGTTTCTTGTGTGACACCTTGGTAATGAAAACCTTTTTTTATAGACCATCAATTTACTAACCCAGTTGATTTGCATAAATACGAGATATAATTACTTAAGGATTTCAGCTGCTTCCTTGCCTTACCTTGCCTTACCTTGCCTTAAAGAAATGCTTTTTCTTAGTGTGTTCAATACTTTTTTCCTGAATCATTCCACCCATTCCACCCATCCAACATTCACCCATTCACACACCAATGGTAGCAGAGCTAGCAAGGCGGTAGCTTGCCATCGGGAGCAACTTGGGGTTCAGTGTCTTGCCCAAGGACACTTCGGCATGTGGAGTCACCCGGGCCGGGAATCGAACCGCCAACCCTACGATTAGTGGACAATCCGCTCTACCAACTGCAATCTTCTTGGGATTTGCAGCACCATCAAAAATAATTTCAGAGTAATATTCTGTTCTTGCCACTTTAATGGCTTCACTGTACTTAATTAAGTGTTCATCATACATACGGTTATGGGCAGTTAAACACAATTTTTTTGTACTGATGTTCAAGCTGCCTATTTTTAACCTTAGTCCTTAGCTCAGTTGCATACCAGGGAGATGATTTAATGAATGAAACAACACATTCTCTCCTAGAAGCAAACACGCCTAAAGTAGATGGTAAAATTTAATTATAATGGTCTACAGTATTAATTGTTGTATGCTCTGAGATGAAATATGAAAAGTGGTCAAAGTCAATATTCTTGACATTTCTAAAACTAATAACCCTCTTTTGAGAAATTTTTGGTGAGGGAACAAGTAAATTAAAAGCTTATGATCACTAATACTTATGTCATTGCTCTCAAGGTGATCAATATCAGTACCAACAGAACACATCAAGTATGTGACCTTTGTTATGAATAGGAAAAATAACATGTTGGAGAAAATGAAAACAATCTAATGTCTCATTAAACTATTCACTGTATAGTTACAAATAGTTACAATCACAGTTGTCGACATGAATATCTCCAGTTGTCATGTTAATATCTCCAGTGGACTCGTTACTGGACAGATAGAACTAACAGATGAGAGTAGTTCTGTAATTTCTGAAAAAAAAAAAAAAAGAATGGGGACGCAACGCACCATTAATTTTGAAAGCAATACACTCAAATGATGATACACAAGGAACAGTGATTTGAGTGACAGATACATCAGGCCAGCTCCTTTATCACCGTTTACCACCGTTTTTTGCGGACTATATGTGTAGTCGGAGGAGTACTCATATTAATATTTTAAAAAATCATTATGCTGATGCCAAGTTTCACAAATACAGAAGAAATCAAGTTGTTGTTTTTTTTATCCAGAATGATATCATAGAGTAATGGTGTCTTTTTGTTCAGTGAATGAATATTAAAATGCATGAATCTGATGTTCTTGTCTCATTCTCTCAGAATGGTTAGCAGTCACTTTCTGGTAACATACAACCACAATTCCAAAAAAGTTGGGACAGTATGGGAAATGCTAACAAAGGGGCAATTTAGGACTAATAGAGATGTGACAAGTTAGAAGTTATAAAATAAGAAGGTGATGGGAAACAGGTGAGGTAATCGTCTAATCATAGTACATAAGAAGCCTCAAAAAAAGGTCTAGTCCTTCAAGAACAAGGATGGGTCGAAGTTCGCCAATCTGCCAACAGATGTATCAGTGAATAATCTAACACTTTGAAAATAACATTCCCCAAAGACAAATTGGTAGGATTTTGAGCATTTCACCTTCTACGGTGCACATTATAATTAAAAAGGCCGAAAACCACTTCTTTAAGATGTCACTGTCTTAAAAACTTTCATGTGTCTGTAAAGGATATCCTGACCTGAACTCAGGAATACTTTGGGTAAACCTTTAACACCATTTGCCGCATCATCCACAGATTCAAGTTAAGGCTTTACTATGCAAAGCGGAATCCATACACAAACACTGTCCAGAAGTGCCGCCCACTCCACTGGGCTCGGTCTCATCTGAGATGAACAGTAGCACAGTGGAATCATGTTTTGTGGTCTGATGAGTCAACATTTCAAATAGTTTTTGGACAAAACAGCCGTCGTGTTCTCTGGGCCAAAGAGGAAAGGGGCCATCCAAGCTGTTATTAGTACCAGGTCCAAAAGCCAGCATCTGTCATGGGGGTGGTATGGGGGTGTGTCAGTGCCCATGGCATGTGTAACTTGCATATATGTGAGGGCATCATTAATGCAAAAATATATATACACATTTTGGAGCAACATATGCTGCCATCCAGAGCAGGACAAGGGCAAACCACAAACTGTCCAGATTACAATGGTTGTGTAAGGAGAGAGTACGGTTCTAGCATGGCTTGGCTGCAATCCCGATCTGTCTCCGATTGAGAATGTGCAGTTCATTATGAAGCACGAAATAAGGCAATGGAAGCCTCGTACAGTGGCGCAGCTAAAGAGATTCATCATGGATGAATGGGGGAATATTCCGCTTGCTAAACTTAACCAACTGGTGTCTTCTGCACCCAAACGCTTAATAAGTGTTATTAGAAGAATAGGTGATGTTACACAGTGGTAAACAGTCTACTGTCCCAACTTTTCTGGAGTGTGTTGCAGTCATCAGATTTTAAATTAGTGTATATTTTAAAAAATAAATTAAATTCACTAAATAAAACATCCAATAATGTCTTAAATAATGTGCTTTCAGTATAGTACAGGGTAAATTGAATTTTCGAATGACACTTGTTGTTTTGTTTTTTTGCATGTTCTGTATGTCCCAAATTTTTTGGAATTGGGGTTATAAGTTCACAGGACAAACAACACGATGGACATTATTATGAGTATCAGAATGCGTGGCATAAGAACATAGAATTTTGATGTTTTGATGAACAACTTTGTTGTTGTTGTTTTTTCCCTTTAATTTGTCACCAGTCTATAGCAACAATGACTGTTTACATGCACATCAAATTTAGTGTAGGAATGTAGGAATGAGTTCTAAAACCTGGAAATGTTCAGTATTTTTGCACTTCTGGTTCCATTGTCTTGAAATCAATGGGCTTTTTGAATGGGTTTTTGGTTAAATCACTGAAATAAGGTCTGTGGTTAACACAAACTCAAGATATTTTCATGTTTTATTCATAAAATAAGTAAAATACATCAGTAATACCCAACTCCTGATTTTTTTAAGCATTTACATGTCTTGAAAAAGGTTATTGCTAACAAGTAGCTAAATGGGACTATAGGAACAGGGAAAACTCATCTACTACAGTCTCATTATGTTTATCCTTGCGCTCTTGCAAACTATTCCAACTCAAATTTTCCAACTTGTAGATTTCAGTTTACAGTATTTTCCAATTATAGTGTTTTTTAAATAAAGATTGAGAGAGTTGTCAGAAGCTTTGTGGTGGTTTAGATGTCGTTATGCAATCATGGTGTAGTTCATTAATAGCCTAACTTTAGCTTTTTACTTCTAGCGATTGTGTTTAGGCTTCAAAAGTCATATAAGTTGTGTTCATTTGTGAAGATTATCTTGGTGAACAAAATATGTAACGGAACTTGTCGAGGGAACCAGAGTGATGCTAACGATACCTAGCCTTCAGCTAAACATCTGTTAGCACCCACAATTCCTTACAGACTGAGCATGCATATATATTGCCTTTCTGTGGATTTTCTGAATAAAGTGTTTACATGCAATACATTTCCGATTAAAACAGGCATGTTCCAGGGGTGGGAATCAAAATTTTGGGAATCAAAATATGCTCTTAATCTGATACGGGCAATCAGATATACATGACTCAATACTAATTAGAATATTGGAAAATTCCGATTAATACCGTGCATGTAAATGTAGTCAATGTTTTCTTCTTTTCTCAGACTAGTGTGTATGCACTGGCTTGGTCTAGTAACTTTGCTCTTTTTGATTCATGTTCAGAAAAAAACTCCATTTAGTCAGCTGCAAATTAAGGAAGTGATGCAGAGATCAATAATGCATTCTGCATTATGTGCACTAAGTCACAGCTTAATTAATTCTGGTTGCTAAAGGTACCATTTACCATGTGGCAGTCCAAATAAAACAAAAATATGATAGAGCTATATGTGAGTCAATAGAATTAGTAGGCTGAAAAGCTAAATATGTTCAGGTACTTGCACCAGATAAAATATATATGTCTTATAGACACACCGCAGAAAATCCAGAATCCTTTTAACTTATGTCATTTCCTCTCTTCATTTCTTAAAAAACAGATTTAAAATCCACAGAGGTCTGGACACTGATTAATTCCTGCAATTATGCTTATCATTTTGGAATTGAACATCATGATAATGGTACTTCTCAGTATCTTACCTCTCTCCTAATAAGTTTTCAGCTCAAGCACACTTATCAGTGAGAAGTGTTTAATCCACAGGAGAGGAAAAGCAAATAATCTCACAGCTTGCCACCTAGCTTAAAAATTGGAATGTGTGTGAATCTTGAGCGCACTCATGCCAGGACAACAAATTAGTACAGAGTGGAGTATTACATCTGAATGGGTCAAATATGTGTTCACTTCTGAAAACAGTTGGGGAGAAAGCTGTTTAGAGGCACTAAGGAGAACGCCTCAATAGGAATGATAATTAGAAGCATTATGACCTCCATTTTCATCAAATGGTTATTGATTTTGAGCTTAGAAAATCATCTGCGTCTGTGCGTCCATCCTACACATTGTCATACTATCTGGTTATCAGAATGGCAGGGGTTCCTATACATAAGAGTGTTTTATATAATTTTAAGGCCAAATATTCATGCTTTGTATTAGTATATTATTAAGCCATTATGTAACTGAGCTTGACCTTATTTGATCTCTCTCAGTCTACACATTCATCATCAGTTCTTTATTGACAGGCAGCACAGATGCTTTGAGTGCATTAGTAGGCAGCAAATGCTCAAAATAATCGATCATCAGCATCAGCTGTGCCTGAGTGGGCACTGAAGGCACCATCTTAGTATGCTGCTCTTGCTGAGTCTGAAACAGTGCTAATGGTACTAACAACACCCTCTCATTGTATTGCTCCTAATGCTCAAGTCATTGTCCGCTGTATTCCACCCTCCAACACGCACATATGCACACACATGCTCCTCTTACCATGAGGAACAGAGGATCCGGAGTGAGGATAGGAAATGAGCAGCCAATTAATAGAAACCAATCAAGCCGCAAAGAAAGAAAGTTAGACTTTCCTTTTTGTCTGTACATTTTTGTTGTCACTGAATGGAGGACAGGCATAGTGTTGTGAAGGAGCTAGCTACTAGATTACCTTTTTTTTTTTTAGTAGCATGGCAATGGCTGAGGTTTTTTTTTGTTTTTTCTGCCATTTATGCAGCATTTGCAGTAACAAGCTACTTTTTTCAGCAAACAGCTGTGTAGCATGACAAAACACTACTCTGTCCCTTCCCTTTCCACATAACCAGTTCAATATTGTCTTTGAATTAAACAAATTGCTGTGTATTTTATCCTGTCAGGAACCAATTCAATATTTCCAATTATCGTAGTGCGTGGTGTGCAGGTCTCAGCCTGTCTGGAGAACATTGATCTACAGCTACAGAGTATTATTATCTAACATCCATGGCCATAGTAATCAGTGTTTATGAGCATGAACGATTCAAATAGTAACTGATACATGTTTGTTTATAACCTACGCTATTGTATAAGGCCAACAGTATGTGCACAGTTGACAATCACACCCATATGTGGCCTTGCCTCAAACAGTTAACACAAAGTTTAGAGCACACAATTCTCTAGAAGGTTTTTATATGCTGTAGCAATTAGATTTCACTTTACCTGGACTAAAGGGCCCCAAACCTGTTCCAGCATGACACTGCTTTGTGAACAGTGTGAGGTCCATAAGGACATGGTTTGCCAAGGTTGGAGTGGAAGAACTTGGAGCACTTTTTAAGTGTTTTTGTTATTGTTGTTGATTAACTAGCTGGTTATGTTAAGAGGGTGATCAAGAATGACAGCGTTAAGTGCTGACTATTTTCTGTGAAATTAATAAAATGAAGTAGTGCAAATTGCTAAATTTTCTGACAGAGTATAACAGCTGACCTTTGTTATTTAGCCTATTATCTGGCTTCACCAAGTATGAAATATAAAGAAATTATTGCTAACATTATTATTATTATTATTATTATTATTATTATTATTATTATTATTATTATTATTATAGCAAATGCAGCTAATCAATAACATCCAATGTTATATGGATATGTCCATTAATGTTTACACATACCCTGTACAAAGCATGTACAATATATGTACAACTAAGGTCGGTCAGTGGTTAAGACATGGCGCTACTGATCAGAAGGTTGAGAGTTCAAATCACAGCAATGCCAAGCAGCCACTACTGGGCCCTTGAGCAAGACTTTTAACCCTCAACTGCTTAGTTGTATAACAAAAAAAGAGAGAGATAAATGTAAGTCACTGTGGATACGGCTCTTTGCCAAATGCCATAAATGTAATACATAGTTTAATTTGTTTAACTCGAGAGTAGGTTGTAGTTTGTCAAGTTACAATTGCAAAGTAGCTTCCCCAACTCTATTGTAATTACATGATGGTATGAATAGAGACTTCCTAGAGGGAAACAGGAAAAGCTGCAAAACTCAGAATCAGATGTGATGTACAAGCTGTGTATAAGGCACAGCTGGGTGTATGAAGGAAAGTTATTATCAAAACTCAGTTCCTTCATAACTTGATGTATCTGTTGGATGTGGATATGCAGCAGTTTCCAAGGCTTCTTCAGACTTACAGCCTAGGAGTGTGATTGACATGAGGATCTTACTGACAATATTGCTCCCCACTCTGTGGTATTCTGAGAATCTCATTTCACTCCGGGCTCTTACTATAGATGGAGTTTTCAGTCGATACACAATGTGCTTTTGAATACTTCATACTTCTTATATCTGAGTACCATGATAGTACATTTGTGGTGGGATATTTATAGCATGTTTTGCAATGATCCAGGTGGCATCACAAAGCAGAGGCAGTAGCATGTACATGTTAGCCTTTATTAAAATCCAAATCAGCAGGCAAATTGTACTCGAAATCAGGCAGGGGCCAATTGATCAGGCATTCAGTGCAATCTAAATCAAATCTAAAGGGCACAAGCACAGGTCAAACAAGAATAGCAAACAAAGAAAACAACCCTCAGAAATGCACATGACAAAATGGCATAGATTAAAGGTGAGTAAGCTGATATATATTCACTGAGCTAAAAGAGGATTAAACAGGCGCAGTCAATAATCAAGTGAGTGGGAGCGATATAATATCCAGACTGGGTTCAGGTGTGGAGTTGTCCAGTGACTCATGGATTAGCGGTGGAGTTGGATGTCACAATTACTATATCCAGTTATAAGAAACATTAAGAAACTAAGTAAGAAACATTTGCATAAATTCTGTAATGACAAAAAATAAAGAATGCTAAAAACAAATAAAACATCAGAAGGCAATAAAACAGACAGTATGTACTTCTTTTGTTATGTTCAAACTAATTTTAAACCTTACAACAGCACTCTGTTATTGATATACAGAACATGTCTCATAATCTCATAATATCAATTACTAGTCTTATGAACACTACTGCAGACAAATGAGTGACATTTCTGAACCATTCTGTGACTGAACATCATACAGTATTAAGACAATAAGCCAAGACAGGACTACTGAACATTAAAAATGCATTGTATAGTTTTTGCCTTAGAGGCAGTTGCTTACCTGTTATTTGATTTAGTCGCAAGAGTTGTTGCAAAGTACTGCTGTATCTATCTCTGAACAAGACATTAGTTAATTCATGATATGCTAGCCATTTTCATAACCAAACAAAAGCATAAGCATGCAGAACTAGACACATTTTTTGACAGTAAACACAAAATGGCCTTCTCTGTCCATTTTGTCAGGACACATGACCCATTTTAGAGCACAAGGCAGATGTAGCCTGTGACTGCAGAACAAGTCAGCAAATCTCTTTAATAAAATCTATGTGACATTAAGAATTTTTCACCTTTTTCATTATATATTTATTCTCAACACTATTCACAGCATTGGTAATCCTTTTGAAATTGTAATACACCAATCCTAAGAAAATAACATTTTTAGTGATTCACTCATGACATTTTTGGTTACACTATATTAAAATAACTTGGTTATTGAATGTTGTTCGAAGCCAACAACAGCAGGCCTATCATGAGTTTATGTGGTGGATCAAGCGTGTGACTTACTTTTATGTCCAGACAATCCACTTTTCAAACCTCTGTCAATAGTCACCATTGTGACAAAAATACAGTTTTTGAGAATGATAATCATGTGTGATTCAGTTTTCTCATAAGCAATTCACTCTGTGTAAACACTCGAGGCAATAACCAGGTTTTTCATTGCGTAAATCTGTAAGCACATGGGGTCTTGGGTAATTAAGAAAAAGGGACAGTTGCATGAAAAATGCATCAAAACAAGTGCGTGTGAGGTTTTTAATTTCTCCCAGAGGGTTGGCAATCTGTGCAAATTGTATAAATAATCAAGGACTTAGTAATATGGATATAAGGCTTGGTTTGTTTTTCATCCATTTGTATATCCACCGTATGTGAAAATGGGCTTGAGGGAATATGGTTTTGTTGCCACTTGAGTCACTAGAAGGATGCATACACATCAAGAAGTAGACACTGCATTCTGCAATGGTTTATACTCCTCTCACACAAATACAGTTGCAGCTGGATTTACCAGGGGCTGTGTGCAAATGCAGGTGCTTAAGCTAATTTGGAATAATAAAGCTAGGTTCAGCTAATTTAGATGCAATAGATTGTCTCATTAGATCTTATGGTCTAAATCCAATCTTTAGGGTCTATAAGCCAGTCCAGAAGTCCATGAGGACTCAATGAGGACTCAAATGACAATTCAATATTACAGATATAATGTGCCAGTATCTCATTAACATTTACATTTATTCATTTAGTTAGCAGACAGTTTTATCCAATGCAACTTGAGAAAATACAAGCAAAGCATTATATCAAGCAGAGAACAACACAAGTAGTCCTACAATATAAGATCTATTAATTGAGTTCTAGAAGAAGCAAAGTGTGCAGAGTAGAGGTGTAATGGCCAGGGTAGGTTTTTTTTTTTTTTGGGGGGTTGTGTTCACAGAAGAGGTGGGTCTTTAGCTGTTTTTTGAAGATAGTGACAGATTCTGCTGTCCGGATTGAGGTTGGAATTCATTCCACCACTGAGGGACAGATACTGTGAAGGTTCTGGAAAGGGATTTTGAGCCACGCTGAGTAGGCACTACTAAGCGTAGGTCATTGATTGAGCACAGATTGCATGAGGGAACGTAAGCCTTCAGGAGACTGTTGAGGTAGGGGGGTGCTGTTCCAGACAAGGTCTTGTATGTGAGCATCAAGGCCTTGAATTTGATACGTGCGGCTACAGGAAGCCAGTGGAGGGAGATGAAGAGAGGTGTGACATGGGTTCTCACCATTGCAAATTGGTAGACATGTACAATACATTATCATGTCAATAAATGTATAATGTAGAATTTATTGAAATGGAATAGGTGTACAATAGAGGCAGTTTGAACCTAATATTGAATGATTTTGTGTTTATATGTGTGTTTCTCTGTTTAACTATAAGCAGGGTTGTATATGAAAACATCAGTCACTATACAGCTGAACAGAACCTCTCGTTCTCCATCTCTCATTTTCATTCTCATCTTAACACACATTCAGACATGATGGTGTGAAAACTAAGTAATGGCTGTTTGTTCTGTACACTTTAATTGCATATATTTTCATCTCATCTTTGCGATGGAAGTGTCACAAAAAGTGTTTTGATTTAAGTGCATCTGTTGCCACCCTCATGGAATTTAATGAGCAAAGGGGAGAAACATCTGGATGCTTGCTACAGAATAAATATAGTCCAGGAGTGAAAGGAGTGGAAAGCAGAGTATGTTGTGAAATGACATGCATGAGTGCTAAATTGAAAGTAATAAATTAACTTTCATCTAACACAGTTGATGTATAAGCATAAATGTCTACAAAGTGCAAATTTCCGACTGATGATTAATTAAAGTATCCCAAGACTGACACCATTTATCTTCTTTTTTGGTTATTTTTTCTTACATTAAAACTTTAATTATTTTAGTTATTATTCCAAGTTGATTAAACATTCCACACTTAAAACTCCTGCTTTACAGAGCATGCCAGACTGTATCTCCTTCCAATTAAACACTAACAAAGAGACCCACAAGGATTTAAGTGTAGAGTATTTGTTTATGCACACCAACTGTACAGTACATACTCCAACCCTGTGTGATAGCAAAGACAGACTCAATCACACAAAAAAACAATTCCACAAATAAAGAAAAGAAAAATCCAAAAGTATAAATAGTATATGGTGTTTGAAAATGATTCTGTGTATTTGAGCAAAGTTAATGCCAATGATGAGAAGGCCACAGTGTGTAGGTGTCAGGGCAAAAGACATAACAGGCATAGCTTTTCTACAAAATTGTATGTACGCAGATTAATGAAACTGCTGAAAAGTTCTACAAATTTTACACAAAGTTAGTTTAAAGTTATCTCCATAATCCTAGCTCCCCCTCCTTCTCATGTTTTTTTCTGGATAGAAAAAAAAGATTTTTCATGTAGACATAATAATACTGTATAACAATGGAGCATTTGCATTATTATAACAAATGTTATGTAAGAATTTGCAACATTGCATTATGTATGTCTACATTTCACGTAGATGTAATATAATAATGAAACATATATTAGACTTAATATATGTCTATAAAAGAATGACTATGAGACTAATTAGTATATATTCACTGGTTACGAGCATTAACTTTGATCAGAAACAGTCTGTGACTAAAGATTTTGGGGGGACAGGACATTAATACATTAATAAAACATTAATCGACATCGCCTCAAACAAAATTAAGTTGAGAGAATAACACACTTAACGTATGATATAGACTACTATCTAGTGAATTTTTAAAGTAAACCTGTAAAAGGTAGTTTGAGAGTCAACAAGTCATCCAGCATACAGTCTAGCAGCTCATTTTGAGAGGTTTTAAATATTCCTTTGTTCAATTGTGTTTCATGCAAATATTCTTGATGCGTCACCTGTAACCAACCCATTATCCACTCTGTAATCTAACCTTCCTCCACCCAATCTTAAGATATCTTACAATAAATAGAATAGAACAATAGGTTCTGTACATCACTGACACACTGTCCACACTGACACTTTGACAATTTGCCTTTGTTTGTGAAAAAAAAAAAGATTTAATTCCAATTATTTGCTAAAAAATTTGCTGTATTTGCTAGATTTTTAAACTAGCCAATTTGGTGTAAAAATAAACAAAGAAACAAACAAAAACCCATGCCCCTGACAACTTTGTTATGAATCCATCCCGCTGCTCCTCCTCCAACTAGTATGAATCATACCCCAATGGGCCTCGGTTAGCACATTTTCACCACTAGGTGCAATAATAATTCTGCGGCTCTACATGAGGCACTGAGTGTTCTGCCCCATGATTACACAGCATCTATTGTAGAAAGGCCACCAAATCAATGGAACATTTAATATCTATTAAATAGCAAATAATAAAAAATAAATAAATCCTTGGTCACTCAAAAGGTAATTAATTACTACTTCAATGGAATTTAAAATGTATGGAGCTGTGAATGAATTGAATGGGTGAATATAAATGGATGGGCTCTGCCACACCTGCGCCAATGGATGAGCCACCACTGCAATTTATTCAGCCAGCTATTCAGTTTTTAACCACATGTAGCCCTGCCTCAGGCACCACTCTGAAATATTACAAGCAGGAAGTCTAACTTACACAACTATATGTTACAGCCACAAAGTTCAGACAAGCAAAACTTCTCTGAACTTGACCTGAATAAGAATCACTTTCATCTGGGTGAGAGTGAGGAATGAGGTGAATATATTTTAAAGTTGGGCCCTAACCCCCTTATGGCTGAGGCTGGATGAAAAGGCCCAGCAGGGTGTGTTGTATATAGTCTGACCTTGCTGTGGTGCCACTGACCTGAGGGATATTACAGAAATCAATCAAACTTTTATGTCCAAGACTCCAAACCAGCATGGAGTAGTGATAAGGCCAGTCCGCTTTTGATGAAGACGCTACAGCAGGATTGGAACTGTGGAGGAGAAACAGGGAAAGTGGTAGAGAGATGGCATGTGAAGATGGCAGTTTCAGCTTCAGCAAAGTCTAATAACTTATTCAACTGCTGCTTATAAAAGTGAGCCAGTTTCTCAGCTTACTGACATTTTGACTACACAAGCAATAATCAAATATAGAAATACTGACAGAATAAAAAACATGATACAGCAGTATGTTTTGCTGTATTCATACTAATTGAGAAAATTGTGTTTAGTGCCTTGAGGGTGCAGAATTAGACATAGCTGAAAGAAAAGCCTCTCTTAAAAAAATTAATAGAGTGGAAGCTAATGGGGAACATATGCCTGTGTACTGCTGCATTACGGAGGGGTGAGGGAAAGGGCAGCCTGGATGGTGGCACTCATCACTGTCACACTGTAGTGTAGTATCATGTCTAGAGCCAGGGGTCCTGTCAAGCCACCATTGTAGTGCACTGCTGAACCTCTTAAGATGACAGTTTAATCATATTTAATACACAGGCAAAGGACGCAAAAGGGTCAAACTCTAAGAAGTCTCAATTCTCATTATGGTGGAAGATCTGCATAGTGGATTAATAGCATTTGCAGTGTGCTTGAGGTGCATCGTAACTCATGAGAAAAAAAAATCAGTACCCTTACATAAGAATGGCAAGAAATTACATAGAATTGTAGAGAATGTACATGATATAAATAAAAAATTATTAAACGTATATTTTTTTTTATTGTTTATAACCACTTTGACTTTTTGTCATATACAGCAAAACAGTTGGTGGTAACCTTTGCCATATTCCGGTCAATATCTACATTGTTTTTCCCGGCAGCGTATGATTGATCTTTCACCTAAACTGTTTTATTTATATATTGTTTCTCTCTTGCCATTTAACATTCAATGGTTCAGTTTCTGTTTTTATGTTTGATTCTCATTACTACAATATTCAGCTTTGTAAAAACACCCGTAGTTGTCCGTGTTTGTTGTGTTTTATGCATCCTGTAATACACAGATTTCAAACCCTGTCCTGCACATGTTTTATGGCAGGGGAAACACTAAAATGTGCAGGATAGGGTTGGGAAACTGTCTCACTGAACATCACATGAAATGGACTTAGTGAAAGAGATAAGGCATTTACTCTGCTTTGCAATTAGCTCATGTTTTATTACCTAAAGAATGTGAGAATTTTGTTTTGAAAGCTGGTCAGTATTTTAAAATGATAGCCTGGGGCAACTGGCAAAATCCTTAGGAGAAATGAATATTCACTATGGGTGTGTAAACTGATCTAAACCAAATAATATAATATATTCCCAGAATGGAGCCAGAAAGTGGATATCAAATTTTAGCAAGACAAATGACTGTTGGTCATGTCTTTAGCACATTTAAAATGACATGGTTTGTGGTAGATTTAACACACAGCACAACTGCCTGATAATGGCAGAACTGTTTCTCTAAGTGTACAGTGATTAGTAATTTCAGTCATATGTTAAATAGTAATGTAAATTTGATACCTTAACAATAGACTCATAAAGAGCTAACTACTTCAATTAGTTAATAGTCAAAATCACTGCATGTATTTCATTCTCCTCCTCTTCTCTGTCCTAGAGATGAACATTTACTATCTTTAACATTTCATGCTGGAACAGACTTGATGCCAACACTTATTTTCTCTGTGTTATGGTAACATGTCATTGTTATGACTTAGTAAATAATCTAACCTGAAGGATTATTCATTATTGTTCATCCATTGATCTATTTTCTGCACCAATTATCCTATACAGTGTTGCAAGGTGGAGCCTGGTGCCTATCCCAAGGGACTCACAAGAGGGGGAGGGGGGTTGGGGACAACATCCTGGATGGGGTGTCAACCCATTGCAGAGCACAAACACACACACACACACACACACACACACACACACACACACACACACACACACACACACACACACACACACACACACACACACACACACACTCACACACACACACACACACACACACACACACACACACACACACACACACACACACACACACACACACACCCATTCACAGACTACTTAGGGATAATTTTTTGATGTCAATCAGCCTACAACTCACTGGGACTGGGAGAGAAAACCAGAGTGCATGTTTAATACTATCATCAAAAATCCATGTAACAGGGTAGAGTTTCAGTGAATATGTGTCTGATTACTGTATACTGTATACCTACATCTATATTATGGGAGATACAAGAAAGCTTTAATAGAGACAATCTGAAAAACAGCAACTGTCAATAAACAGGGACACATGCAAATAAACACAGAAACATTTTCACACACCCAGCCCTAAAGTAATCACTACAGGAAGTGCAAACCTCGAAGGTTCCTGCTGAATAAAAAGAAACCTCCAATTACCTAAGATGGTATCAAAAGGAAAATCATGAGGAAAATCAATCTTTTTTCATTAGCATTCTACTATTAAGAAAACAATGGAGTTGATCACACCTAACTATGATGCCCTAATAACTTCAGATGGCCAAACTTTCACAAAATGTTTTGTTGTACACTTACAAATATACATAATTCTTCACAAATCACAAAATCAATGCTTGTACGTAATGCTTCTCCTTGTATTTACTCTAAAGCTGAACATTTACTATTATGTCGTTTCATGCTGGAACAGACTTGTATGAATGGCTGTGTCTTTCTCTATTTATAGGCACCAGAAATCAGGACTTACAAGAACCAAAAAAAAACTACTACAGAGATAACAGGAAGTGAACCAGTGGGTCAGCACCAGTGTCATGAGTATGTGATAAATATGTGCTAGTTGTTGTTGTTGTTTTTTTTGTTGTTGTTGTAAGGCTGATAATAAGTGTGGTTTAGAGTTGAATGAGTGTTTTGTACAGCTTAATGTTTCCCTTGACCATGGCACCATCCTGGGAAGCTAACAACATGCATTGAAAAGGGAAGTAAAAAAAGACTGGGGAATCACAAAAGTCACATATATGTCTAAACAATTTGTGAGTACCTACAAGTCATTCCACTTGAACTGTTCTTTTAAGCTTGTGATACTTTGATAGAGCCAGGTCTAATGCATGAATTTCTTATTACCATATGTTTTCAATGTCCAGCAGTTCACACACTATAAATGTTGGCATCGCGATTCCTGTTTATCAGGATAATTTACCAGCTAAGAGTGTTACTGTGGAGTGGGTGAACCTGAAGGTTAACATGTCTTTAACTCCTACATTATGAAATGGTGTAATAAAATTGATGAAATATGGAGTTTAGTCTTCTCATTGCAGATGCATTATGCATGGTAATGTCTCACTCAAGTACCCCTGTGCAACTCTATTAATTACTGAATTATCGCCCTATGAGCGAGGCAGAAGATGGAGTAACGAGGGGGAAGCTGGAGAAAAATAGGGAGAGAGAGAGAGAGAGAGAGAGAGAGAGTGTGTGTGTGTTAGTGCGCAATACTGATTGCATTTCCAATACATCATACCCACATGATTTGGTTCCTCCATGTATTTCAATGGAAGGAAAGCAAATGTTAGATAAACAGTTATCTTCTCTGTGATATGGTAGCACTGCTGTGACTTAGTAAATATCGTAGCCTGCATGTTTAATGTTATCATCAAATATCCATGTACAGTGTAACAGACTAGAGTTTCAGTGAATGTGTGTCTGATTATACTGTATATCTACATCTCTGCCATGGAGATACGAGAAAGCTTTAATAGAGGCAAATTGCAAAACATCAACTGTCAATAAACAGTCACACATCCAAACAAACACAGAAATATTTTCACACACCCATATTTTCATCCTGTTCTCACTACAGGAAGTGCAAACCTCAAAGGTTCCTGCTGTATTAAAAAAACATCCAATTTCCTAAGAAGGTTCAGAAAGGAAAAGTGTGATTTTTTCAAAAGAAAACCTTTGTTCATCAGCATTCTACTATGAAGAAAATCACACCTAACCATGATTCCCTTATAATTTCAGAGGATTCTATTTTCATTAAATCTTTTAATTCAGTCAAACGCTCACAAAATACTTTTGTTTTACACTTACAGATATGCATAATTCTTCAGTGAGATTGATACAAAATTTTTTTTCATTCTTATTACTGTGCTTATCAAATGAAACCAATCAATTGGATATGAGCAACAAGTTAACCTGGTATAGACTTGTACTGTTTGTTTTGGGAAGAAATACAATGTGCATGTTTCCTCATGTTCGCAGGGTATTCCTCCCACAAACATGTGATTATGTGGATTCACTGTGACCTTGACCAGGATAAAGCGGTTATTACAGCTAAATGAACTAAAGATGAATGAAAAGAAGAAGAACAGAAAAAACTGTAAAATGTATGTCATTATGGAATATGTTTTATCGCACTCCCACTGATGCCATTGTGATTGTACCTTTAGGATAAATGTCACTGACTTCCTTTACTATAGTTGGGAAAAAAACAACCTTACAAGCCAAAGATGTTTGCCATAGTATATTGTATCCTTATATAACTCAGACTGAAGTCTTCATCATAACATCTTGGAGGTGTGATTTTAATGACTCAAGTGGAATGGTATGTGCAGTGCTAGGAGATACATCTCATCTTCTCTCTCTGATCCAGGCTCCTCTGAGCTCCTTGCTCATAATAACTGTGACAGACACTTCAGCAGGATGGTGGACACTGTAAGGGAGAGCCAAGTGAACACACTTGACAGTGAGAAGTTCTCACTGGGATTCAGTCTCAACTCCTCTTTCAGGGCCACAGCTCATTAACAGCTCATTAAAAAGATCTACCACTAAGTCTGTCAATGATCAATCATGTTGCTGCTTTGGAGATGCCTGCTGGTGTTTTGTAAAATTAATAAGATCCTAATATAGTGCAGATGTCTAAATGGTTCAGCTGCAAATATGCATATATAATGGTGATTAATAAAAACACATTACTAAGCATAAGTTGTAATCATGTCACCACAGACATAGACATAGAGTACAGTGATTGACACTACTGACCATAGAGACCTCTCCTAACGCTGTTAATTCTATTCCAATATGAACACATACAAAGTGTTTACATTACTGTTAAAATTCACATCAGTTTATCTTTATTCTACATCACTGCATGATGTTAACTCCAGTTTCCATCTCATCGATTTGAAATGGTTTGGCAATGCGATTTACTCTAAATGTACTGATGGGTAAATTGTACTGTATGTCATTCCCCAATATGCACATTATTACCTGCATGCACCAACGTTGTCAGGTTGAAATAGAAAGATGAGTCAAAACTTTTCACTTCACTAAATAATTTGACAGTGTGGTAATTTCTTCCACAAGACAGATTTCTTATGAAACTCATTTTTTCTCCTCACACATGTACCAAGCAAAATCTAAATTTTTTAGTCTTGTAAAAAAAATTTCAACAAAAATTCCCTCTACATATATATCTGTTTTATCACACACGCATCAATTCACTGAACATTCCTGGTCTGATATACATTAATAACTTGAGCAATATATGGTGATTATACACTTAACAGACACTTTAATAGGAACACCTTTACACCTGCTAATTCAAGCAATTATTCAGTCTGTCAGTTATGTGGCAGCAGCACAGTGCATAAAATCATTCAGATATTGGTCAAGAGCTTCAGTTAATTTTCACATCAAATAATGTCACTATGAGGCAAAATAAGATTTTTGTCAGGGCTGAATTTCATGCAGGCAAAAGGTACGGTGGACATCTTTTACAATCATGCTTGCTAATGAATTATAATATTTGCATTATATTTAAGAACGGTAGGCTCCATGCCACATGCTCCATTTTTTCCAATTTTATTTTAATATTCATTTCTTCATAGCCTATCCACGAGGACAGTGGGATGGTATTACTGTAGCTCAATACGATCATGGTAACATGTAATTTTTTTTTTAATGGCAGATGCCCTTATCCAGAGCAACTTACATTTATCTCATTTATACATCTGAGCATTTGAGGGTTAAGGACCTTGCTCAAGGGCCCAACAGAAGCAACTTGGCATTGTTGGCGTTTGAACACACGACCTTCTGATCAGTAGCTCAATGTCTTAACCACTGAGCTAATAAATTATATATATATTTATCATTTTATTATTATTTATTTTTGCCATATAAACCTAAGCCAGGGCTCTACCAGGCTGCACTTTTATTTAGCACTTTTTATGTAACATATTCTATTGATGAACACAAATACCTAAGGCTATGAATTCAGAATAGGACATTTCTAGGAAAATGGAACAGCACAAACTAGCACCCCCCAAATCTGTGAATCAACATGTCATGGTTGTTGGTATCAAATGGGATGCTGTGAGCATTTCACATATTCATACCTGTGACTAAATGCTATTGCACTATTACTGAAGAAATTGTAATTATTGAAAGATGTCTATAAATGGACTATTTATTCCATTAACAGCATGTAATGTAGCTGCATCTATAACAGTCTATTTTTGAAGGAGCACTTGCAAACCACAAACTAATCCTTTCAAATTAAACAGCAGTGCTACAATATAAAGAGTGTGTCCAGAAATATAGTTCTGACTTTAAAGTATGCATTCTTCCATTTACAAGTAATCTTAAGACTTCAGAAATCTTTTCCATAATTCACCTTCATTCATAACTCATTCATGAGTTAAAGGGACACTGAACAGACCATCTTTCAACACTCTCTCAAACTCTCTGTTCTATAATGAAGATTGAAGTCCATAAGTAAATGGACAGTGACACATTTTCATGTTCTGGCTCTCTGCTACAGTATATTGTTTGTAGATAAAAATGCATTTCACTTATTGAAGACAAGCTCAACAGCAAAAAGCCAACAAAACAAGCAATAAAAAAAAGCTGCATTACAGGCCTGACAGAGGAGAACAGTGCAAGAGACCTAGTGCATACTGAATATAAAATCTACAGTTGTAAAAGAGCTGTGGCTAAGCACTAATACTTAAGTACAAATTTGACATTTTGTACTTTATATTCACGTTTTTACTTCAAATTCAATGTACTGGAGTGCAGTGAAAAACTTCACAAAAGAACATTGCTTAGTGATTTCTCAGTCATTTAAATAGTAGTCCAGTAATATTGAAAAAGCCCACTAGCAAAATTTAGACTCTATCTCTGTCTCCACTTCTGTCTCAACGGTAATCAGTGACTGCTTCTTCCAGTCTTTGTCAATTCCACGCACTCATGGGTCTCCCAAGGGACTTAATAGATGTCTGACCTTCTTCAAGTCTCTGATGTAGCAATAGTGCTATTTCTTACAACTTAACATCTGTAAGCTGTTACCAAGCAACCGGATCCAATGTATCAATATGCACCGTGTTATATGAAGTAATATATGTTCATATCAGTTTTCCCAATGGTGTGTCTGGAAGAAGAATTGTAGAAAAAACAAACAAACAATACATTCTCTATATTGTTTTATTTTTATTTTTATTTTTTTTATCTCATATAAGTGATTTCAGATAAGAGAAAGAATATGTGTGTATACACAACTTTATCACTGATAAATCCTCATGTACACATGCTCCAGAGGTATAGCCTAAACAATAAGCATGACAAACAGAGAGCAGAAGCAACCATTCGACTGTTTTAGAGACAAAATAGAGAGTAAAGGGCGCAGAGGAAAGACAGGAAGAGAAGAAAGTTCAGAAACCTTTGGGCCTAAGAGAATAAAACAGCCATGGCAGATTTCTCTCTCACAGCTTCCCGACTGTCTAAGGCCTGCTGAAGTCCTAGAGGAAATGAAATGATATTTTTATTTGTCTGTGTAAAAAAAAGAAGGGTGGGTGTGAGGGAACTATCT
Source organism: Ameiurus melas (assembly GCA_012411365.1). Classification (NCBI taxonomy): domain Eukaryota; kingdom Metazoa; phylum Chordata; class Actinopteri; order Siluriformes; family Ictaluridae; genus Ameiurus; species Ameiurus melas. The sequence continues at coordinate 17,707,051 of CM022758.1, read as the reverse complement.
TGGGTATAACGAAGCGAGATTCACTTAACTGAGAACAGGTCATGATCATGAGTGACATCAGGTGTATTTATAAGCCATCAAAGTCTTTGTGTGTGTGTGTGTGTGTGTGTGTGTGTGCGTGTGTGTGTGCGTGTGTGTTTGTATGTGTGTGTGTGTGTGTGTGTGTGTGTTATGCAGCCACAGAGTCAGGTACTGTGAGGAGCAATAAAAAAAAAAAACAATCTTGTTATCCCTTGCCCCAAATAAGTTTGGTATTGCAGGTATTGGTGTTATTTGTCACAGTCTAAATGAAACATTCTGAAAGTACAGATGGTGATGTGTCATATCAAAATATGTTGTTTTTTTAATGGAAAATGAAAGATCCAAATGCTGATTCTCACATTTTACAGCTACTACATCTGCGTTTATATTTTATTTTAGTAAAATATGTTCCATTAAACAGCCTTATCAGGGCAAAAAAAAAAAAAAAAAAAAAAGCAACCAAGCACATTCTTCTTGCAATTCTCATTACATTCTTAATTACAAAATGAAATAAAGATCTGTAATTAAAAGCTCTAAGAACTGGTATATGTACTTGATAATATCAGTACTTGTACCCAACTGAGTGATTTTTTTTTTATCTAAGGAGCTTACGGATGCAGGTTTTGAATATTTATTAGCCTGTAGATAATTGTTTTGCTGAGATTCACAGATCCATCAAGGTAATGGAAACTAGTGGGAAAACAACCAACAACCCAGAATTGTCAATACAAAGCATTTATTTATACAAAAGCACATAACAACAATTCTACAAGTGTGAAAGAATCCTATTAAATTTGTTAAATTTGAAAAACCACAAATAAAAATGCTATTGTTTAATGATGACAAAAGAGATAGTATTATATCCCACTTCTTACTATTCAATTTATGCGTGTTTATTTCTCTGTTCATTTATTTATTATTAGATTTTTTTGTTTTGTTTACCTACCTACCTACCTACTTACTTGCTTACTTACAATAACTGCAGCAAGAAGCAATCTTGATTTCAAAGGAAACAAGCAGAAAATGCTAAAAGGTGCCATATTACGGATGTTATACTAAAAAAATGGGTGCATCTTTATTCTGGTAAAAGACTGCAGAAACAAATTTTGTATTGGCATGAAATGAGAGAAATCTTCAGTGAGCTCCTGAGGCTCACATAATATTCTTTATGTTCCTTGTCATTCCTGGGGAAATTGGGTAGTGTGCAGAGAAAAAGTGAGATTTATTACAGTAAACAGTTTAACTTTTGAAAGTATAAAAATATTTTAAACTGATTATGTAAGGCATGTAAAATAATTCCAAATAGCACACATCCCTTTTATTAGGACTAGGAAGATGATGATTGATTGGCTAGGGCTCGAAGCACAGAGAAAACTCTGGAACACCATTGCATCAATTGCATCATTAATAAAGTAAACTGGGGACACTGGAGCTATAGGTAACACTGCTCCCCATTGTATCAGCAATGGCTGCCTCATAGCTCCAGGGTCCCCAGTTCAATCATGAGCTCAGGCTTCCATCTGTGTAGAGTTTTGCATGTTATCCTTGTGTCAGCACTGCCTTCCTCCACGTTTTCTTGTTTTCTTCCACTGTGGACAGATCCATATTCAGCAGCAGAGACAGCCGCCTCCTCCTAAATCAGTTTGTGTTTGATTCTTTTATGTATGGCTACATCTACAGTCAGAGGAGATACTCCATATGGTCTATTGTAATAGCATCAATGGCCAGTGTTTAATTCACTTTTCAAGCGTGTATATTTTGGTCTGTCCATTGCTTATGTTTTTGTAAAAATCCACAATATTTCTGTGGAATAGTCACAATCACCGAATCCGAATAGTCCGAATCACATTATCATTAAAATTGTCATTAGATAAACCTATTTTGGGTATTCTTAAGACAGTAAGCATTATATACTGAATACCGATGTGATTTCAGATCCTAAATACCTGTACTGTAGTGACTATATGTAATTATGATTGATTTGTACAATAAGAAGTGTATTTTTAATGTGGGTATGATTCTTTCAGAAAGTAATGGAGTCAGGAGCAGTGAGTCAGCATTTTCTTCATCCCAATTAACTATTTTAATGACACCCCCTTTTTAATGAGTGTAACTCTTAAATCTCCTGGCAGCACTAAGGAGACATGAAAAAGGGAAATATGTAGAACAGTTTAACTGTTTTTATCTGAAAGTAACTGATATTACCTTCCAAATCGCTAAGTTTAATTGCAAGTGATTTCTTCAGCATATAGCATTCCCTCGCTTGAACTAGTAGACACACCAGAATTAACTAGTAATTAACACCAGAAAGATAAACTTTTTTCCCTTTCGTGCCCATTTCCATTTTAAGTGCTGCGTTATTATGCTGACATGAATAGAAAGGGCATGAACCAGAAGTCCCATTGCTGATGCCCTAAATGGCCAGTGCTATGACTAATAACACAATTAAGAACAACTTTAAAAGTACCTAATACCTACATTTCTGGCCTTGCCTGTAATTGAACTTTACATTTACATTTCTGAGCAGATGCATAATTGTGAGGGATGGAACACTTTCTGAACTCTAATCCATAAATCTATATAACGATTCATAAAAATGCAAATGAAAAAGCTAATGAGAGAATATTCTATGAGGAACTTTTCAAACAGAGCAAAGGTAATGACATTATAGCAGTGTAGCTGCAAGCCCGGTTCAAGGGATCTCTGTGACTGATACATCACTGCATGAACACACACACACACACACACAGAGGGAGACTTGTGTGATATGAATGAATGAATGAATGTGGAATGCTAATGACAACAAATGATATCTGAATTCATAATTGCTGGTAGTCTGCATTTAACATGAACGCTCAACAAACAACCATTTTAATATTTTTTTACATTGATTCATAACATCAAATTAAATGAACTGCATTACACACAAATACACACACACACACACACACACACACACACACACACACACACACACACACACACACACACACACACACACAGAGAGAGTTTTATTTATTTTATTTATACTTGTATATTTTCTTACATTATGTCTACTTTCTTTCCTAGAGATGTAATTCCACGTTGATACTGTCAAGTATCTGAGAAGGAACTCTGGACTTCCCAGCAGCCACTGCACCTCTGCATCACTGACTACATTTACATAGACAGCAATAATCAAATTATTGACCTAAATCTGAATAAAATAATATTGTGTTAAGGGTGTTTACATGAGTTGATTTTAGAATATTCTATTCATGTTCCCATTTAAAATGTTATAGAACATAGATTGATTAACAGCACACATCATTACGTCCCCACGCCACGCTGTCTGACATTCCCTCCATAATTTCACGTATCAACATACAGTTCATCTTCGTTATGGTACCGTATACAGTTTTGGGTGTTTTTATTTTTAATTTGACGAAAGCTTCAAGTGCAATTTGTCATACTATACGTACTAATAGACGACTGCTTGAAGCCTTGGGCTGCATTCTAAATGAGTTATTTACCTAAAATATAGGAGTCGAAACACATGTATTTCCCCTACTATATACATGTATTTGACCCACTATATGGCAGGTAAGTACGCGGTTTCAGACACCTCCTGTTTTCCGTCAAACGGGTGCGCACTGCCGTGTGTGTACGTGTCCTGTCACAAAATGCGGTGAAAACTCCCACACGATGTTAATAGTATGATTAAGGTGTTTACATGTCCGTAATGCACTTCGATAATATGACAAAAACAGTAATACTCCACATGTCTTACTTCGATTTGTGTTTACTTCGAGTATGACTTTAATCGGATTAAGGTAATAAAAAATAGCTGTTTACATGGTAGTTTCTTAATCAGAGTATCATCTTAATTGGATTACTATTGGATTATTGTTGTCCATGTAAACGTACTGACTGTCACATGACCACCTGCACCTGAATCACATTCCTGTTAATGAGCACTTGTGTGTATATAGTCACAGTTTGCACTGCATTCCTTGTCTTACATTTGTCTTTCCTTGCCATTGTCTTTGTTGCTGTGTTTAGGTCTTTGTTTTAAGTGTATTCTTTGCCTTTGTGTTTTGCCAAAAGGTCATAGTGTATTTTGTGTTTTGTTTTGGACTTTATTAAAACCTTATTATCTGCATTTGTATCCATCTTTGCCTCCATTACGTGACAGAGCGTAAGACCTCTACATGGATGCAGCAGAATTTTTCAGGGTCCAAGAGGCCCTGTATAAAAAGGAAAAGCTGAGGTGGGAGAAGGAGGGAAAATTAAAAACAATAGGGAATGGCTCAATGTGATGTACTCCATCATGGGGTATACCAAAGGAGAGACTTCCAACCAGGCTGGAAACATCCCCCACCCTACTTCCCCTACTGTGGATCTAGTCCAGCCTGCCGTGTTGATGGAGAACATTGTTCAACCTCCCTGTTCAGCTGAGGATGCTGCTCAGTCTCTCTGTTCAGCTGAAGACATTGCTCCACCTCCCGGTGCAACCAAGAGCGCTTTTCTTCCCTGTTCCAGCTCAGATGTCACTATACCGGAGTCGGCTTCGGACATTGCACCACCTTCCTACTCCACTGAGGATGTCCGCCTTCCTGCTAGGTTGAGGACGTCGCTCCGCCTTCCTACTCAGCTGAGGACGTCACTCTGCCATACTGCTCCGCTGAAAATTTTGCCCTGCCACCATGCTCCGTTGAAGTCGTTGCTCCTTATCTTAGCTTCGCACCGTATGTTGCTCCGACTTTCTGCTCCACAGAGGACATCGCTCCCCCTCATGCTTCATGGAGAGCATCGCTCCTCATCCTGGCCTCGTGGAGAACTTTGGCACCCCTTCTGGCCTTGCAGAGAACTTTTCTCCTCCCTCTGGCCTCGCGGAGAACTTTGCCCCCCCCCTGTAGCATCATGGGGAACACCACTTCACCCTCGGGCTCCACCTTGAGCTTTCTTTCTCCCGCTGTGGGAAATGCCCTCATGCGTGACCAGTATCTGAAGCTTGTGTAACATCATGCCTATTTATAGGCTTGCTGTGATTAGGTGATGTGGCAATTAAGCGCATCACGTGATATATAACGGCACCTGTTAACCGTGCCATTAATAAAACCACGGTCCTAGATTGCCTGTCAGGTGCCCCATTTGAGTCCTTAGAGTCAGCCTCAGAGAAGCACTGAACATCTGAATGATTCAGAGGACAACTGGGTGAAAGTGTTGTGGTCAGATGAGACCAAAATTGAGCTCTTTGGCATCAACTCAACTCGCCGTGTTTGGAGGAGGAGGAATGCTGCCCATGAACTCAAGAACACCATCTCCACCGTCAAACATGGTGGTGGAAACATTATGCTTTGGGTGTGTTTTTCTGCTAAGGGGACAGGACAACGTCACCGCATCAAAGGGACAATGGATGGGGCCATGTACCGTCAAATCTTGGGTGAGAACCTCCATCCCTCAGCCAGGGCATTGAAAATGGTTCGTGGATGGGTATTACAGCAGGACAATGACCCAAAACACACCGCAAAGGCAACATAAGAGTGGGTCAAGAAGAAGCTCATTAAGGTCCTGGAGTGATCTAGCCAGTCTCCAGACCTTAATCCCATTGAAAATCTGTGGAGGGAGCTGAAGGTTCAAGTTGCCAAACGTCAGCCTTGAAACCCTAATGACTTGGAGAAGATCTGCAAAGAGGAGTGGGACAAAATCCCTCCTGAGATGTGTGCAGACCTGGTGGCCAACTACAAGAAACCTCTGACCTCTGTGATTGCCAACAAGGGTTTTGCCACCAAGTACTAAGTCATGTTCCCTTTCAAAAGGGAACTTCGACGTTGCATTTAGCAGTATGGGAACGCCTTGCGCGTGACCGGTATCTGTAGCTTGTGTAAAATCATGCCTCTACTTATAGGCCTGCCATGATCAGGTGACGTGGCAATTAAGCGCGTCGCATGATATATATATGGCACCTGTGAACCACGCCGCCAGCCTTATTATCTTCAGCGAGACTGCATGTCTGTTGTTTGTGTGACAAAAACGCTTCATTTCTACTCGAGATTTTCTCAAAATCTCTGAACTTTTCTATCCCTTTTTAAAGAAAAGGAGAGGTAAGTAATGAGCGAGAAAGAGTTAAAGATGTGTGTAATGTGCTCCCGTTTCATCACGGGGGAAAAGTGCACACTTTCTTGGTGAAGTGTTAGTGGTGTAGTATGCGATGGCAACCTTGAGAGGCTGCGCATGGTAACGCTACATTAAGCAGCTCGACTCACGCTTTTCTCAAAAAAAACGGAAGCCGAGTGAGTCGAGTCTCAAAGCCTTTCGGAATCCGGGCCGTCCGCTGCCGAGGCAGCCAACCGTCTCAGGTTCGGGGGATCTCTTAAGTCTGGAAGAGGAGCCGGAGACGAGCGCTGCTCAATCTCTCTCTCTGTCTTCCGGGTTCGGCTCTCTGCTGGATTTTGGAGTTCGCGTCGCGACTCCTCCTCCCGCTATGGAAAGCCAAAGGGGTAATAATCCCTCTCTGACTCCGAAGAGTTAGAAGGATGTGTTAAAAACTGAGAGCAGCGTATAAAGAGCTGCTTGAAGTGATTACCCAGTGAAAGTAAATGCTTCACACTGCAGAAACTCCCCTGTCTTCCAGAAGTTATGACAAAATCTCACTTCTGTGAAAACCATGCTTAAGCCATAGTCATAACTTCACGATGTTGGATTATTTGGCCATTGTGGAAATGAATGGCATGGCTATTTAGCTATGCCCGAGGTGGAGGAGGCGCTTGCTAGCTACATCTCTCCACCGATGGCAGGTAATTACAGGGGCCGGCTTGCATCCAAAGTGGGCAAGCCTATGCAGTAGTAGTCTTGCTTGTGGGTCACTGCAGACAATGACAGGGTTGCAGGCCTACCAAGCAGACCTGCTGAGTGAGCTCGACTTATGGCAAAAAAAAGTTGTCTCAAGCTCATCCGGGTGTCCACGAGTGGAGCCTGTGCCAGCAATAGTATGGGGGAAACCCAGAAGGCGAGTATGGCAGCCCGCCAACCCCCGCAGACAGCCGGGGGAACCAGGCGGCCACAGTCGCGGTCTGCTGTTGGGCCTGATCTGAGAATGGTCAAAAAGGCCAAGCAGGCAAAGACGAGCGGTCCTGAGGGGCTGTGGAGGGATGTATCCGGGGACATGAGGTTGTTAGGGCAGGTAGCCCCCAGTGTTACTGTAGGGCCTCCCCTAGCCAAGGTGGTCCCCAAGTTTTCGTGTTCCCTGGTCAGCAAGCTGTCACAGGGCAACGGAAATCTGATGCTTCTCTCCAATAGAATGTGGAATAGCTAACGTCACTAGAAGACCATCGGGCAGCGTGCAAGCTACGGCCAAATGTGTCTCCATAGAAAGGGTTCTGTCTACCATAGAAAGGGTTACCGGGTCCAGTTATAGCTCGACCCCCCCGTTCACAGGTGTGCTCACCACAGAAGTCAGCACAGACCAGAGCCCGATGTTAGTGCAGGAAGTAAGCTCCCTTTTGGACAATGGAGTCCTGAAACATGTACCCCGTTCCCTCAGGGAGGGAGGTTTACAGCCTTTATTTCCTGTTCTGCAGAAAAGTGGGAATATGCGTCCAATTTTAGATCTGCATCATCTGAACCGTACTCTTCGGACATACAGGTTAAGAGGCTGATGTTCAAACGTATCGTGCCACAGATCCAGTTCGAGAACTGGTTTGTGGCGATAGGTCTAAAAGGTGCATGTTTCCGCATAGGATTATTGCTAGCTTTATCCCCTCGCACCTTCACAAAGTGCATGGATGTCACTCTGGCTCCATTGGGACTCCAAGGCATCTGTGTACCAAGCTACCTGGACGACTTTTTAATTCTAGCACGATCCAGGGAGCTGGCGGTTCAACATTGAGATGTTGTTCTCGCCCACGTGAAGAACTGGGGGCTCAGGTTGAATCTCAGAAAAGTTGGTTTTCTCCGGTGCAGTGGACAACTTTTCTATGGGTTATAGGATTCTACTACGATGAGGGCGTTTCTATCCCCAACAGGCGTCGTGTCAATCCTATCATCACTGAGCTAGATAAAGCTGTATCTTGGGAGCCTAGGGCGGAATCCACACATGTGGCTGAGGTCACATCTGTATGCTGCCCCCCATCACTGCTCCCACTAGCTCTAGCGAGAGTTCGCCAAGATAGCCTGCTAATAGCACCTTTTTGGCAGCTCGAACATGGTTCTGAGAGATAATATCTCTGCGAGATGGCACTCCTTGGGAGATTCCCGTCTGCAGGGATTCACTGTGGACCCAATAACTGCGCAATAGCTACAGTCCTGGAGCTCCTACATTTCTCAGCGGGGTGAGCTCCTTCTACAATCAGGGTTATGTGGCCACCATTTCGGCCAGCCACGCCCTGTTGAGGGAGCCTCTGTGGGGCAACATCCTCTAACTTCGAGGTTCATGCGTGGTCTCAGATGGCTGAGGCCCATCTGCAGGCCGCGCTTACCTTCCTGGGACCTTCTATGGCCCTGGAAGGTCTGTCAGGGACCCCATTTGAGCCCTTAGAGTCAGCCTCTGAGAAGCTTCTGACTCTAAAGGTAGCTCTTTTACAGGCCCTGACATCTCTCAAGCGAGTGGGAGGTCTACAAGCTCTCCATGTTGCCCCTCCTGCCTTGACTTTACCCCTAGATAAGCCAAGTTCTTCCTGTACCTTAGGCCGGATTATATTCCTAAAGTGCCTACATTGGCTGCCCACCCTGTGGTGTTGCAGGCTTTCTCCCCTCCTCTGTCCTCTGACCAGAACAGGAGAGGATGCACCCACTGTGTCCAGTAAGCACTCTCTGTACTTACGTCCACCGCTCCGGCCAGTGGCGTAAGTCAGAGCAGCTACTAGTCTGCTTTGGCAGCGACAGGAAAAGTGATGCTGTGTCAAAGCAGTGCATTTCTACTGGGATTGTTGAAGGCTTTGTCCAAAGGGGTTTCCGTGCAGGGTGTGTGTGTGCAGCTGCAGGGTGGTCTATGCCTCACACGGTCATTTGTTATGACAGCCTGGATATTCATCCCTCCCCAGGCTCGAGTGTTTTGCACTGACCCTCGGGTTTGGGTATTTTTGAACAGGCCGTACCCTCGGTATGACTGAGTGGGTATTCCCGTTCCCATACTGCTAAATGCAACGTCGAAGTTCCCTTTGAAAGGGAACGTCGGGGTTACGCATGTAACCCTGTTCCCTGAGAAGGGAACGAGACATTGCATAGCGCTGTCATACCGGGGCTGGCCTGTGGATTGCGTCTTCGCTTCAGATAATAGAGGCTGGTGGCGTGGCTCACAGGTGCCATATATATATCATGCGACGCGCTTAATTGCCACGTCACCTGATCATGGCAGGCCTATAAGTAGAGGCATGATTTTCCCATACTGCTAAATGCAACGTCTCATTCCCTCCTCAGGGAACAGGGTTACATGCGTAACCCCGACGTTTTGCAGAGGGGTCAAATACATATTTTCCTCATTAAAATGCAAATCAATTTATAACATTTTTGACACGTTTTTCTGGATTTTTTTGTTGTTATTTTGTCTCTCACTGTTCAAATAAACCTACCATTAAAATTATAGACTGATCATTTCTTTGTCAGTGGGCAAATGTACAAAATCAGCAGGGGATCAAATACTTTTTTCCCTCACTGTATCATACAACACACTTAATTTCCACATCACCTGTTCACAGCAGGCCTATAAATTGGCATGATGTTACACAAGCTTCAGTCACGCACGAGGGTGCTTCCCACAGCATGGAGCTCATGCAACTTCTCGTTCCCTTCTCAGCGAACAGGGTTACATGTGTAACCCAGATGTTTTCTTACTGGGCTTTGTGAAATCTTTTTTAATCTTTTTTAACTTCTTTGCTATTTGGTTTGCCTTGTTTTTTATTTCTCAGTGTTTCCTGTTATTTGCTTTTTCCATGGTGGAGCACCAAACATGTCAGCTTGCTTTGGTCAATTCAACCTGTACTGACTTAGATTTCCTTAAGTAATAAAGTAATAAATTAATGTACTCACCATTTACTATTAGCTATTTACATACATTTCCTACATAAATGTAAGGATAAAATCTTTTTGGTGTTAAATAGGTTCAGAACTTCAATTATTGTGGATATGTACATCCACTGTATACAGTGTACTGTGTATATGTGTTCTCTGTGTTCTGTGTCTGCCATGACACACTAAAAAGCTAAAACTATACTACTAAACAGGTAGCAAAATGTCACTGAAATAGCTTTTGCCAGCTACTAATTACAATTATTAAATAACCAGCTATACTAGTTGTGTAAATCTGTTATAGATTAGGCTAATGACCACTGCAGCTCTGAGCCCTCTGTCTGACTGGTGTTGAGATGTTTAATTTTGAGGTTCCAGTCATATTCATTACTGTTTCAATGATTGGCAGTTGGTTACTAGGTTCTGACCCTTTGCGAGGTCTCCCAAACATCATATGAAGAAGCCCTGTATCTGGGTAAGACAAGGGAATTGTGCACTGCACAATAAACACTGAGATATATTTATTCTATGCAAAAGCCACCATCCACACACCCATCAAAATGACGGACTCAAAATGTTTATATTAAAAGCCTGTTTTCCAGTAAGAATTAATATTTCATCCCATTGAAAGAGCTTACAGAAGCCTATAGAAGTCCATAGCAGCCTATCTTCACTAGGTTTCGATTGGTGCTGTGTCTGGGTCTTCAGAGGAGTTTTTCACACTGGCTGCACTGTCCAGCTGTTTAACTGTTTGTGTTAAATGAACAAACTGCATATTATTGCTGTGAGATATTTGATTGAAAATATTGAATATTTGAATTTCCAGACCAAATTCTACATTTAATATAGAAACATTTTATTACCACGTTTTAATGACATTTTAGGGGAAGCCTGGCATAAAACTATAAGAGTCTAATATTTTGTGTTGTGTGATTCTCCAGCAATGGAATGCCTAAATAGTCAAAAATAATTTGTGATTTCTGTTAGATGTCTACTTGACAAAGCAACAGTGTCCAAATGATTGTAAACAGTATTCTGTGATGTGTAAGTCAAAATGTATGCAATATTGCCTAGTGCCTGCCTAAATCTATGTGCAGGTTGTGTGAATATTTGCTGAATTTTAGTTAGATGAGTGGCAATTTTGCACCCTCATGCTACCTGTCTCTGGCAGATATATTTATTTTTAGAGAGTCTGGTAGTTTTCATCACTCAACTTGGCCTAGAACCATCTGCTTTCACATAATGTGGCCCATTGACATCACAATCAACCAACCCCAGGATGTTGTTTTTGTGTGATATATCATTTATTGAATTTTAAAAGCATTTATGAAAAATGCTGAAGGCTATCTGTCATTTCCATGGATACAAAATAAGGCATTCAATCTGGACATGCAAGAATTCATCTTTCACCAGACATATAATATCAAAACAGTTCTTGCAGCACTTCACCAGCAGAAAATCCCTGTGCATGCAATCATAATGGAGCAGTGGCAGGGCTGCTTACTTTGGTGTTTACAAATGTAAAATATGTAGTAGCATTTAAAAAAATCAGGTGAGATAGTGAACAACAGCAGCAAATACAGCATACAATCACTGCGGCATACTTAAATGTACAAATAATTAATGCAAACATCCATACTTAAGCTTCAATCATTTTCCACAGTCGTGTTTGTTGGAAAGAAATGGCTTTGCACTATTTGCGGGATCTGTATCCGACTATCTGTAGTTGACATTTTAAAGAATCTGACTACTCAAAACTCATTGTGCCCTGCACATGCCCCAATTGCTGCTGTGTGAAACTGGGGCAATGGGGCAGTGTTTTCTTACTAGCTTATTGGTGTTCACTACAGTTCACTTGTTCTGAGAAAGCTCTATACAATTGGCAAATTAAAATAAATGACAGAAAACATAGATGTTGACAGACTTTTAACAACCCTGTCCATCAATGTAATGTATAATGGTTTACTGTAATGCAAACTCTGATTTGTAGACTATGGTCGTACTTTATAAAAGTCTCTCTATTAACTGTGCGGCTACACACAAACCATACGGGTAACAATTGTGTATGAAGTCATGCTTAAAATACACTTATTGGTAAAAGATTTAATGCAATTACCTTTACCATGTTACACACAAGAGCCCAAATTAAAGGTATATTTACATTTACAGGATGTCCTCCTGTATTCCGTCTGTGACAGTGCAGTAGTTAAATTGTAGTTGTCTGCATAATTTATGTGTATTCACAGAGATTTTAGAGACCACAATTGTGAAAATAACACTACAACAAAAGCAACGAGTGTGATTCAGCAGATACAATGAAATGCTGTGTCAATAGGAAACTATTGGGTAACTATTGATGAATCTCACGCACGTTTTTTAAACCATGTGACCAGCTTAAAAAATCTCACTGTTGACACTGTATTCAAAATTTTTTGAATACAGACAGACAAAAACAAGTGCACAGAAGTGCATAGGTAAAGCAGTGTGGAGATTATAACTGGCAGGACTCTGGACCATGGCAGGACTGAGTGTGGCCAGATAGTTGTACAGTATACTACAGTGGGTGGAGTATCTGAGGTTAAGACGCTCAAATCAATGGTGCTGCCCACTCCTCGGGTGCTTCTCAATACTCAAATTTATGCTTCCTCATTTATGCGGAAGTGTTTGTTTTCAGAAAACCTGATGCACGAATAAATTCTCCTCCTCCTTTACGTCTGCCACAATCTCAAATAAGTCCTTTGATGATGTGATGGAATTTTGTGTAAAATATAATTAAATAATAATATACTTGCAATGAGTATTGTAATTAATTGATCCTTGCATGTTTGGATATTCAAAGCTGCACAGAAGAAGCAATAATTTATATATTGTTTTTTGATTCATTGTTAAATAACATTTATTTATGTCCACTATCAGTGCATTTAGCTTTATTAAGAATGTTGTTATTAACCAAACTCCAACAATATAACAGCAGATCCCTGAAGCACACTGAGGTAATCCAGCTAAGCACAGTCATCATTAATTGATGTCGCTATGAAGTGACATTTGAGAGAGTGAGGATATTCGATATTTGATTTGCTTCTAATTGTCTCTCCTCGCATCTTATCCTTGCATCCTTCTCTCACATCCTAAGTGGTGGAGCTAAGATGCAAGGAAAGGAAGCTAGGAAAGGAAATGAGGATGCACAAATAAGAAATGAGAAGCACCCCTAGTAATACAGAACAGCCTACAAACATGGCTGCTGACTACAACTCTCAGAACTCAAAGTGTCCTGTAAACATGGCTGCCAAAGACTACAGCACCCAACAACCGTCACAAACTCTCTCACGTTCACAGTCACTGTCATTCTAATTGCACACACCAGAACTCCATTACACTCAACACAGCTACATTCTATAAAGACCCACTACACCCATGCACTTTGAGAAGTATACACTCAGTGTCTTGTACCACTCTTGTTCTACTCTAGTGTTCATGGTTATTATTACAACTTTGGTTATTTGGTTTTTGTCTTTGTCTTTTGCCCAGTTAACTCTTTTTGCATCTCACATGACTTTTGCCTGTATTCTGAATAAAATTTTTTGATATCTTTGGATTTTACGGACTTAGATCAAGGCAACTGCTGCTAATTTTATTGGGTTGGACCATAAATCTGGTACTGTCTACATACACACAACCTTCCACTGACACAGTTAATAAATCCAACACTAACTAGCAAATTAAAAAAAAAATAAATAAATAAAAAGCTGCAATTTGTTTTTGCTTGTGGGGACCAGCCAAACTTCACTGACAAATGTAGATTAATTTTCATAGAATTTTTAAGGTATGTAGACAGAAAACATGAGCCTTAAAACTGCAAAAGTTTGCTGGGGAATTTCTACCATATATTGGAGATGGGAGGCATAAATCTTATTCTTCAGAAATTATTTAAGAAGTACTGCAACAAGATAAGCAGCAAACCATGGGTAAGAATATAATTAAGGCAGAAGGTCCATACGTTCTCCCTGAGCATTAGAATTTTCAGATAAGAGCAGCAAGAAAATACTGTCAGAGTGTTACCTCCACTGTAAGGCTTGTCACTGGCAGGAAAGCACAAGGGATGCATGCACAGTTTGTGACTGACAGGATGCCCATAAACAAACAACAGAGCAGATGCCATTTGTGGGGGAAAAAAACCTTCTAGTAAAACTTGTGGCACCTAATTCCTGCTGGCTGTCAGCTGTGAGACTGCAGTAATTAAGCTACTGTTAGCTGCAGCAGTAAACACAGAATTATGTGACTATTTGAGACTGCTGGACTCTAGAGTAATGTGAGAATCACTGGGGAAAGAGCTCCATAAAAGATGCCCCCCAAAATGAGATGAGAAATTAGTTTTCATTATACCTGCTCTTTGTGCTGCCACACAGAACTCAAACACCAGTCATTTACAATAGATATTAAAATTTAAGAACATGTGTTTAGGTGTTTTAAGAACAAATTAATTTACTAAAGAATTTCATTTCACTTGATGGCTGCCATTCAACGCATAATACAAGTGGATAAATATTGCAAACTGTGCACATCAAGCAACAAGTATTCATCATCTCACAGTGACTGTCATATAAACATTGATCATAAAAACGTCAGTGTTTACTAAGGCTCTCCATTCAGCCTTAAAATGATGATCAAAATTAGATCTGTAGATTGCATTGTTGCATCATTTTATTTCTTTATGATGTCAAATGTCAATCAGGAGCCTGTCACATAGAATTCAATATTATCCACTCAGCCTCTATGCTCATGTCTAAAAAAAATATTCAAAAAGCATTTATATATCATATTGTGGTAATGAGATATGCTACATATATTTCGTTCAAGAGCTTTGATGGCCAGGAAAATGTATCTTTGAGCATATAAAAGGGAGAATGGAATAAATGTACCTTTATTTTACAATTTAAAGCAAAAAGAAGAAGAAGAAAAAAGAATACTGCAAATAAAGTGTTTCATAACTCCATTTTTGCCACATTGTAGGTTTCACAAGCTCAGCCGTCTCAGTCAGGAAGAACTCACTGACACACAGTGCATTTAAAAGGCAAACAATTAGAAAGCTGAATAACCATACAGATGTTTCTCATCACCCATTAAGCTGACTAATTCCCCAATTTTCTCTATGCTGTGCTTAGCATCTAAAACCTTCCACCCTGACTGCTACACTCTTATTACTCTATTATTGTTATTAATGTGCATTATTCAATCTTATGACTGTATTTTCTGTAGATTGAATGATTGCTTTGTGATTATTGCTTGCATCTTTCCTGTGTACTAGCACTTATTGTGTTTTGTTGCTCCATCTTTTCATCTTTCAGTTTTTGCTTCTGGTCAACTGGGAGATACTTAGCTCTGCTGAAATTCTATCTCGGTCAGCTCTTCAAACAGCTAGATTCATGCATTTGTAAACTCCTTCATTTATAAGGTTGCTATGAATAAATACATCTTGCAAATGAATGCATGTGTATGTATTAGTCATGACAGTGGTGCCAAGCACTTTCATTGTGAACTGGAATATGCAGAAAAATGCTGTGAAAGAATCGTAAAAGTGTTTTTGCAGCTTTAAAATTACACAGGCAAACTCACTGTAATTCAATCTTGCCAACTATTTGAATGACAAAAAAAATAAAATTTAATTGGGATGTGTAGAAAAACATAACAAAACCACACACTCTAAGTCCATCACAGAATTGGTGTACTCACACGTTTTCATTTTATCAGATGCTTTTTTATCTAAAACAAAACAGGATACAGTCCAGTGACAGAGCCAACCGTCGTTCATTGTCACCCCTTTTATTTGAATTTGCAACCTTTTTTTGCAGTGATGTTATTTTATTTATGATAACCATGGCTGATAAATAATTTCTCAACTATTTGGATAGTTAATGACACAGCATTCTGCAAATAGAGAGATAAACACACATACTGTAAAAGCAGGAAAGCAAGTGTTAAAGCAAATTGGAGAGGGAAGAAAAAACATAGAGAAATGGAAAGATAGACAAAGAAAATAGATTTGTATAAATATAGGAAAAGTGCAATCCTGTACATATGTATGTATCTACAGTGAGGGAAAAAAATATTTGATCCCCTGCTGATTTTGTATGCTTGCCCACTGACAAAGAAATGATCAGTCTATAATTTTAATGGTAGATCTATTTGAACAGTGAGATACAGAATAACAACAAAAAAATCCAGAAAAACGCATGTCAAAAATGTTATAAATTGATTTGCATTTTAATGAGGGAAATATGTATTTAACCCCTCTGCAAAACATGACTTAGTACTTGGTGGCAAAACCCTTGTTGGTAATCACTGAGGTCAGGCATTTCTTGTAGTTGGCCACCAGGTTTGCACACATTTCAGGAGGGATTTTGTCCCACTCCTCTTTGCAGATCTTCTCCAAGTCATTAAGGTTTCGAGGCTGACGTTTGGCAACTCAAACCTTCAGCTCCCTCAGAAAAAGCAGAAAAACACCCCCAAAGCATAATGTTTCCACCTCCATGTTTGACGGTGGGGATGGTGTTCTTGGGGTCATAGGCAGCATTCCTCCTCCTCCATACACGGTGAGTTGAGTTGATGCCAAAGAGCTCCATTTTGGTCTCATCTGACCACAACACTTTCACCCAGTTGTCCTCTGAATCATTCAGATGTTCATTGGCAAACTTCAGACGGGCATGTATATGTGCTTTCTTGAGCAGGGGGACTTTGCGGGTGCTGCAGGATTTCAGTCTTTCACAGTGTAGTGTGTTACCAATTGTTTTCTTGGTGACTATGGTCCCAGCTGCCTTGAGATCATTGACAAGATCCTCCCATGTAGTTCTTGGCTGATTTCTCACTGTTCTCATGATCATTGCAACTCCACAAGGTGAGATCTTGCATGGAGCCCCAGGCCGAGGGAGATCGACAGTTCTTTTGTGTTTCTTCCATTTGCGAATAATCGCACCAACTGTTGTCACCTTCTCATCAAGCTGCTTGGCAATTGGTCTTGTAGCCCATTCCAGACTTGTGTAGGTCTACAATCTTGTCCCTGACATCCTTGGAGAGCTCTTTGGTTTTGGCCATGGTGGAGAGTTTGGATTCGGATTGATTGATTGCTTCTGTGGACAGGTGTCTTTTATACAGGTAACAAGCTGAGATGATTGATCTATCTATCTATCTATCTATCTATCTATCTATCTATCTATCTATCTATCTATCTATCTATCTATCTATCTATCTATCTATCTATCTATCTATCTATCTATCTATCTATCTATCTATCATCTATCTATCTATCTATCAAGACTCTATAGCAAATTGTAAGGAGAGCTGAAAAGATCATTGGGGTCTCTCTACCCAACATCATCACCTCATATATCAGCCAGTGCATCCGCAAAGCCACCAGTATTGCGGATGACCCCTTTCATGGACTCTTCACCATCTTGCCATCTGGCAGAAGGTACAGGATCTTCCATGCCACGACCAGCAGACTCCACAACAGTTTCTTACCTGAGGCAGTCAGATAACACCCTGCTGCCTTCCAATGCTCACCTGGGCTAGTCAAACAGCTAATCCAGTATGACTGAATAACACTGCACATCTCAAATTTTTATATTATGGAACTCATTTTTGTTGCCGATATGGCTACTACAGTGCTGTGAAAAAGTATTTGTTCTGTTTTTTGTGTATATCTCATACTAAATAGTGTCATGTCACAGCAAACCAGCAACTACAGTTCCCAGAATACAACATTAATTACAAACATGGCCGACAAGGACTACCCTTCCCACATGCACACACACACCATCTCCTGAGTTCTAATCAGAGACACCTGCAGCCAATCACACCCCCCCCCCCCACACACACACTCACACACACACACACACACACACACACACACACACACACACACACACACACACACACACACACACACACACAGCATATAAGTGACTTTTGGAGCATTACGAATTTGCTAAGTGATATGGGAGAAGGGATGGGAGCTCTCAACCATGACAGAGGCTACACGTTGTGCTGTGGATTATGCTCTCTAATTCCCAACCATTGTGGCAAGGAGTGGATGGAATGAACCGGCCCTCAAAACAGCATTTCGCCAGGGACCTAACCCGGAAATAGTAAAGGAGCTGGCCTGTCGGGATGAACAATTCTCCCTCAATGCTCTCATTGACCTAACATTCCGTCTGGATCGACTGCGGCTGACCAGCCACCCAAAGCTGCCCGAGCCCAATATCCCCATGCAAAGATCTGCCATGTCTCCATGAGTAGGAGGGAAATAGGCATTGCTGAGAGTTTCGCTGGTTTTACTGCAGAGAGGACAACCACCTCATCCGTCAGTGCCCTCTCAGGTCTCGGCGGCACTCCGGGAGAGCAGCAATGACAGACCCTGCTCCCAAAGGGTGAGTCCAACTCTGTTACTCATGTATCACGTCTTTGTTTTACCAGTGAAGCTTGATCATTCAGTGGTGTCTACTGTTCTCACACCACTGATCGACTCAGGATCAGCCAGAAATTTAATTGATCAGAAAATAGTGCATGACCTCAACGTCCCTGTTCATCCCTTACAACAGCCACATTGTATTCAAGCCATTGATGGATCCCCCATTGGAGGAGGTATCATCTCCCACTGTACAGCACCCCTAGTTCTCCAGGTCAGTGCCCTCCAAAGTGTAACCACTGTCCTTTACATTACCGTATCTGCCAGGCACCCCGTCTTTTTAGGTCTCCCATTATTGGAGCTACACAATCCCCAGATTTATTGGACCGACAAACAATTAACTCACTGTTCTCCATACTGCCACACCCATTGTCTTCGATCTCCAGTTATCCCGATGGCAGCCATGACAGTGGAAAGTACAGCTGCTCCAGTCCGAGTTCTGGCTGAGTATCAGAACATCATGGAAGTATTCAGCAAGGAGAAAGTGAGCGAACTACCACCACATATGATTGTGCAATTGAGCTCCTACTGGGAATCAGCCCACCTCGTGGGCGAGTCTACCCACTCTCACAGACCGAACAGCGGGCCATGGAAGAGTATATTCTGGAGGCACTTCAACAGGGATACATCAGACCCTCCACATCCCCTGCCTCACGTGGTTTCTTTTTTGTGGAGAAGAGGGGTGGCGGCCTCAGACCATGCATCGATTACCAGGGCCTAAACCCATGCACAGTCAAGTACCATTATCCTTTGCCACTTGTACCTGCAGCCCTCAAACAACTAAGGTCAGTAAGCTGGACCTTCGTAGTGCTTACAATCTGGTTCGCATCCGGGAGAGGGACAAGTGGAAAACGGCCTTCAGTACCACCTTGAGCCACTATGAATATCTGGTCATGCCTTATGGGCTCTCTAGCGCCCCCTCAGTGTTCTAATGCCTTATCAATGACGTCCTAAGAGATCTGCTGGGGAGGAGTGTCATCACATACATTGACGACATTCTAATCTCCTCTGCTTCCCTTGAAGAGCATGTCATCAACGTATGGCAGGTCTTACACCAACTCATGCAGCAGCAGCTTTACATCAAAGCAGAGAAGTGTGACTTCCATCAACACATGATGTCATTCTTGGGCTATATAATCAGCCTGGAGGGAGTCAACGTGGACCAAGGCAAGGTACAGGTGGTGGTGAAGTGGCCCACTCCACGAACCGTCAAGGAACTGCAACGAGTTCTAGGCTTTGACAATTTTTACTGACATTTCATCAGAGGATTTAGCTCCATAGCACACCCCTTAACGTCCCTACTATGTTCCATGTCAAAGAAGCTAGCCTAGATCTCAGCCAACCAAGAAGCATTGAATAAACTCAAGGACGCATTCACCACTACTCCCATCCTCAAGCACCCAATCCCTCCAAGCCCTTTGTAGTGGAGGTAGATGTTTCAGAAACAGGAGTGAGAGCCATCCTCTCGCAGAAGTTCGGAGACAAACCGAAACTTCACCCAATGGCTTTCTTTTCCTGGAAACTGTCCCCAGCAGAACGCAGCTATGATGTGGGAAACGGAGAACTCTTAGCAGTCAAGCTAGCCCTGGATGAATGGAGACATTGGTTGAGACAGCCACGCACCCATTTATCATTTTCACAGATCATGAAAACCTGGAGTATCTACGTGCAGCCAAGCAACTCGTCAAGCCTGTTGGTCCCTTTTCTTCACCTGATTCCAACCTTGTCCTACAGACCAGGGTCCAAGAATACCAACGCCTATGCCCTGTCTCAGCTTCACAGCACCGACAGTCGAGTCAAGCATGAGGATTACATTCTGCCACTTTCCTGTGTAGTCACCGCTATCGAGTTGGCATTGGATCAGGCACTGGCATGCATCCCGAGGTCGCAAATCCCTCCAGCATGTCCACCCAGTAAGCAGTTTGGACCAGAGCAGCACCAGCAGGAGCTTATTTCCTGGGCCCATACAGTGGTGGCCACAGGCCACCCGGGAGTACACCGCCTGTGTATTCCCTGTGTATACACTGCCTGTTTATACACCACCCTACCGCCTGTTAACAGAGAAACACTGGTGGCCCAACATGTCAAGGGAGGTGCAGCAGGTAGTGTCCACGTGCTCGACATGCACACAGGCTAAGGTACTTTGGAGTAGGGGAAGACCTAGTAAGAATGTGGCTCCCAGAGTGTGTGTGAGTGTGGGGGGGGTTGAGGGTTGGTCCGTCGTGTCACAGCATACCAACAACTACAGTTCCCAGAAAACAACGCAAACTAGAACCATGGCCAATGAAGAATACACTTCCCACAAGTGCACATGTCCACCATCTCCTGAGTTCTAATCAGCTCCTGAGTTCTATCCAAGCCTTGAGTTATGTGATGGCTATTCTGATTCTGTCCTTTGCTTTGTCCCTTGAAAACACCTCAACATCTCATCACAAGTGTCTATCAGGCAAATGCAAGTACTGAACAAGTTGCAATAGTAACTTATCTGTTGGGTAAAGACTTTGTTGACCTTCTACACATATAGTCTGTTCTTTTCTCAGTGCCTGTGTGGTTTTGTAATTTCACACATGATGACTCTGAAAAACATTCACAATATGTTAACCTAACTAAAACGTCACATTTGCTCCAACATGAGCACAGGACTATTCATCTAAATGGAAATGGACTAAACATTGAAATGCACTACCTAGACTTTCTGCACTAATTTAAAAGTATTTCACCTTACCATGGACTGATGAGGGCGGCAAAAAGCCTAGTGAATAGTAAAAAGGAGAGAAGAAAATTCAACGAAGTGCAATATATGCTGACACTTGGTTATAAGACAAAATCTTACCTGATAGCTCTATTATTGATATGGAGGAAGTGCAGGGTATAGCAGAGAACCCATTCACTCCATCAATAACCTAGTAGCTGCTCTGTTGTTACTTTAATCTCTAGTCCTAAAAGATATTGTATACAATACTCTAAACTGGATGAATAAAATCTAAACAGGCAGCATTTTATCCTAGCACATTTGCCTGGTTTTGTTTAAAAGGGGAGGTGAGTCCTGTTGAGGGCTTATCAGCCCTGAGCCTGAAGGACTTGTTTAGATAGCACGGTAGCCACCATGTTTAAACATGAGACACAGAGGTGTGCTGCTCCCTACAAATGAGCATAGAGCCTTCTGAATGCAAGACTACCTGCATGAAGATCCACAGAACTTTCACCTAACAACTATCCCAAAGAAATCCATGTGTGTATGTACACACATAAACACTCATACATAACACTGTTCACGGAAAACTTGTTTTTAGTGGATATCTGCAGAAACGCAGTGTCAGGGGAAGCTTTCTATGGACCAGAATACTAAGCAATAAAACATGTTAAGTGGTTTCTGTTCAGCACAATCCTCAATGCAGTAACGGTATATCCGCATATACATGTGCACACACATACACACACAGTAATGATCTGGACTGACAAGATGAGTTGCAGTAATGGAAAAGAGCAACATTTTCTCAACTCCCAACACATGCTGAGACAGGCAGGACACTGTAGTGGACACCGTTTCTCTGTGATGGATATGAGCTGGTGGGAAGAGACCTCCCTCTAGGCAACTAATGGACAAACAGTTTGTTTGTTTGTGCCTTGATGCATTTATGTGTTCCATCAAATGGTCTCTACACTCTAGTAATGGTCTTCTCCTCAAACTCATTTGCAACTTTGGGAAGAGATGAGACAAAAAGTGGGGAGTGGCTAAGATGGAGGTTAATTGAGATAAGGGTGGATGTCTATAATCCTCCATATTCACCTTATGTTCTGTGGAGCATGCTATATGTGATTTTTTTTTTTCCTATTCATTAGTCAGTTTTACTTTACCATTAAATGTATTTCTTTAATATTCAAATCAGTCTTTTTATGTGTGGGTCCTCAACTCTGTCTCTCTTTCTCTCTCTCTCTCTCTCTCTCTCTCTCTCTCTCTCTCTCTCTCTCTTTCAGATATTTCTGAATAATAAAAGCAGAAAGGCCTCAGGACCCATTTCAATAGTCCAGCCAACAACTCCTCTAAGTGTTCTCTTTGTAATGGCTTTGATACAATCATTTTAAATGGTCTCCTTGATTTCCTGCTGTTCAAAAGTTGCAAGCAGATGAACACATGATGGGCCACTATCTCACACTACCCTGCACTGCATGACTGAAAGGTTCGGCCATCATGTCTAAGCTTATTTTCCCTTTCCTTCAAAACCTATTTTGGCTGAGAGTCATTTTACTAGCTTTTAGAAGCCATTTTGCGCTGAACTGAGTGTGACCAATGAGCCATATTATTACATGTTATTTAAAGCTTATTTGACATATTATCATCACAGAGGAATAAAATTAGCTTGTCCTGAAAGTTTACACAAACAAACAAGCCTACAGTACTCTGCAAACATTTTAGGCACCCTATTTTTTTGTACAAACTTTGTTATAGATTTCTTATTTTACCACTTATACATTATCAAATCAGTACAAAAAAAACAAAACATTTTAGATTCCCAAACATTGCTTTTCCAGCACAAAATGAAATGTTACAGAAAAATGTTTGTATGTCATTAAAGAAAACAGCATATTATATAAGATACTCCTTTTCAGACATAAAAACACAATAAAGGCTGCTGGGTTTGCTGCAAGAATAAGAAGCACGTGCGACGGTCAAAGTCTCCATAAGAACTGTGACCTGTTCTGCAAGATGCTCAATAAAACTTACCAGCTAATGTCCTTATAAAACTACACTAATTGTACGAGAAACTACTTTTTTTATTTATTTAATTTTTTTGTCACACCAAATATTTACTTTGTTTCATTTACTACTGGAACATTTAATTTTATTATTTTGAAGGCATCTTTGCTCTACAGTATTTCTTTGCAGGTGCCTAAAACTTTTGCACAATTCGGTAAATTGTGAGCCAGAAAAGTATGTCACTAACACTTACATACAGCCCAGTTATCTTAGAGTTAAAATGAATCATAATTACATTCAAGTCAATACCCATGCTCTAATGGTTAGACAAAAATCTGAGGTAATTTGAAGCGTGGCATAATTTTACAAGGTAAAATTTAAGAGCACCATCCTGTGATGTGTTATTGCTTGAGTTGAATTTGCTTAAAAACTGATTAAAATCTGTAGCCTAGCGGTATTCGTATTTGTAAAGGTTATATGTCCATCCCATCCATCTTCTACCGCTTACTCCTTCAGGGTCGCGGAGGAACCTGGAGCCAATCCCAGGGAGCATGGGGCACAAGACGGAGTACACCCTGGACAGGGTAAGGTTATATGTAAAGGCTATAAATAAGACAAGTGAAAAAAGTGATTGCGTTTTGGTTTGGTGCTTCATGTTATCATGTTTGACTAGTGCCATTTTGCATGTGATACAATGGTATTGAATTTGATGCATGTAATCAGATCAAAAAGGGAAAATAAAATGAAAAATCTTTGAAAGTCTGTGAAAACTCACCCCTTTCTGACATAATGTATTTAGCCCTGTAGCTGCTGATGAGCACAGTGGATCAAGAGCGGATCTCTTTTTGCAGGGGAGGGGGGATGCACAAATGCAGAAATTCCACAAGACAGTAACCTCACAATCTAATCAGGGACCCTGTAGCTGTGAGATGGCAATGCTGTGCCACCATGACCATGCCAACCCCCCCACCCAACACTAACTGTCAAAAATAATACCTTCAAATTTCCATTACAATTAGTGTGGATGTTCACAACTATTATTCCATCAATAGAATTTAGTATTACTGCCACAGGGATAAACAGATCTTTTTAACAATGCACATGTCCTACCGAACATGTCATGAACTACTGAACCTAATTTTTGGCAACAGAAATACATTCAAAACAGTACTGACCCCATAAGGAAATCATAAAAATAATAGAAATTAACACATGTTTAAATGATTTATTCATTCTTGTTCATCTTTAACCTGATGAGCATTATAGCTGATCAAGAGTCTATCCAGGGAACAGTGGCTATAAGGCAGGAATGCATGTACTGGAAGGGACACCAGTCCATTGCAGGGCACCATATACATACACATTTGCAGTCATACCCATCTCTCCATTTTCTGTACCACTTGTCCTACAAAGGATTGTGGGAGAGCCTTCCGGCTATACCAGGGGACTCTGGGCACAAGGCGGGGGACACCCTGGATGGGGTGCGAACCCATCGCAGGGCACAATCACACACTCACCCAAACACTATCAGATGGCAATCAGCCTACGACGTATGTCTTTGGACTGGGCGAGGAAACCTGAGTACCTGGAGGAAGACCCCAAAACATGGGGAGAACATGCAAGCTCCGCATATGCAGGGTGGAGGACGCAATCAGGTATCCAACCCCCGTGGTGTGAGGCAAACATGCTAACCACTAAGCCACCATAACGCCCCGAACCCCACCCCCAACCCCGTCCCAGCATATAATCTTTAAAATGTAAAATTAGCTTGCTAGATAAAATAATAATTACAAGATCCAATTCTGCCTTTGTGTTTCTGTTGTGATTTCCCCTTTAGGCAGCCTGCTGGAAAGCATGAGGCCGTGCACGTGCGTCTATGAGCAAGGTGGGCGAGCAATGTCTCAATGTCTCATCAAAACCTCATTGTCTGCAATGACAACCGTGAAATTGTTTACTATGGACACGTGCATTTGTTATGTTTCTGTTATGTCTCCTCCCTGTTCTGTCATTGGCTGTTGTTTGAGCATGTATCTAGTTTGGTGTCAGCCGTCAGCACTTAACGAAGCTGGTTTTTCCACTCCCAGTTCGTAGTCATAGTCTATGTTTCTTTTGTTTCTTGACCCTATTTTCCATGACCACGACCTTCATTCCTGCTTTGCCCCGTTTATGCCTGTTTGCCGATTACCTGACCTTTTGCATGTTTTTGGATTACTTTTATTGATTATGATTTGGATTCATCTGCCTGTGTCTCTCTTAAATAAAACTATTAAACTGCACATGCATCCGTCCTAATCTCCCTGACGTCTTGGGACATGACAGTTTCTTCTTTTTTGTTATTTACGTAGAAGACTGAACATATGTCCAATCTAATATGCAATGATGAAAAAACATGGACTCAAATATTTTTTCCAAACCTTCATATTGCTGCAGTCTTTATGGTGAGGTGATATTTCTCTCTTTTCCATTTTATCTGCGGCAGTGCGTCACGCTTTGTGGATGATAAGGGAGGAAATTCAGTGACAGTCACAACACAGACTGGCATTTCGCATCAACAGCAGGCCAAGGTTGTAGGAAAAGTGCAGAGTAATTGGTGTGTAACACTTAGAATTCATCCACCCCCTGCAGAACACTGAGAGAGCAAGACAAAACAAAACCATAGCCGAATGTAATAAAACCAACATGCTGTGTGCATAGATCAATGTAATGATTTTCCTCAATTGCCAAATGTCACCATACAAAAGAATGATAGGCTCATTACAAATAGGATGAAATTATCATTCTGCAAATGGTGCTCAGGCCTACTGCCAGTCATGTCTGTTACCCACAGTGAAAAGTGCAGTTAGTTTCTGTCTGGCTTTTGTCATATGTCACAGTGTTAAATGCGTAAACACAATACAAGCTGAATCTGAGCATTTTAGTCATTTAGCTCACCGAATGTTGTCAATAGACAACTTTTAGTTTTTTATTTCAAATAGTTTTTTTTTATACATAATATAAATTGACAAGCATTATAGCCTCAACAAAGCAATATGAGATAATGTTTACTGGCCCATGTAAAATGATGGACATTGGTCCACATGTTTTTTTTTTTTTTTTTCTTGACTGTGGAAAAATTCACCAGCAAGGTACAAGCACTTCAGTCCTTGTCGTAGCACAAGGGTTCCCAAATGTTTTGGGCAAAAAACTAAATTGAATTGGACATTGTAAAATTTCTGTGACCTCAATCTATGACCAACTTCCTTTTATTTATTTATTTATTTATTTAATTCCAGATTTATAATATAGGAGTACTGTAACATTAGGACATACGTACAGTATGTGTGATGCAAGTGACTAAAAAACAAAGGAATATTTCTTGCACTTATTTACCTAGTGGAAAGTGTTGTGTTGTTATAGGAAAATCCACACTGGGGTGGTGTGATACAGCCACACAGAGCAACCTGTTTATACTTGACACATGGTTTTGTTTGTGCATGCAATGGAATTGGTAATGCGAGCGGTATTCACACATTCACTGAAAAAATAAAAAAAAAAAAAAAAAGAAAAAAAAAAGGAAGAAAAAAAAAAAAAGGGAAGGAAAGCAAGGAAAAAAAAAAAAAAAAAAAAAAGTAAAATGTAGAAAGAGAAAAAAAAAAAAAAAAAAAAAAAAAGATGTTTAAATTTTTTTTATTATTTTTTTTTTGTTGGGGGGGGGGGGAAAAAAAAAAAAAAAAAAAAAAAAAAAAAAAAAAAAAAAAAGAAAAGTTGTTGTATGAAAGGAATTATTGTAGAAGAGAAGAGAAGAAAAATTTTGGGAAAAAAAGGGTTTTTTTTTTTTTGGGGGGTGTTTGAGGTAGCAGGGATTTTTAATTTTGCTAAACTCCATTAGAGCAGTATATCAAGATGAAGTCTTTTTAGTGAAAAAGACTAAAAAAGTACATATGTACACACACACACACACACACACACACACACACACACACACACATATATATATATATATATATATATATATATATATATATATATATATATATATATATATATATATATATATATATATATATATATATATATATGTATATATATATATATATATATATATGTATGTCACGGTTCCCCCTTGAAGCAGCATGCTCTCGTGCGGTTGCGCATGCGTGTTGAGGCTTCTGAGCATGTGCTCTTTATTTTCGTTTCTGTCAAAGGCTGGGACGACACGTGTGTTTTGTTTATGTTCGTCATGACCCCGCCCCGTGTCTCTCATAGGTCGTATCCCCACGTGTGTCTTTATTGCTTTCACCTGAACTCTATTTAAGTTAATGCATGCCGGTGTATATATACTACGCGCCGTACTAGACACGGCACGGTTAATTAAACTTAGTAAACTTACTAAACGTAGTTCCTTGTTAGTTATAGCTCACGCTGGGTTATCCGCTCCCAGATCATTATCATAGCTCTCGTTCGTGTTTATGCTTATGTTCATGTTTATTTATCGACCCTGTTTTTCCGTACCACGACCTCTGCCTCGCCATTTATATGCCTGTTTGCCGTTCGCCTGACCTTCGCCTGTTTTTGGATTATGTTTTGGGATTTGTCTGCTCTCCTCTCTTGTAAATAAACATCACTCGTTCTTAAGTGCGCTTACCTCCTTCCTTCTTCCGCTCCGTCACGACTTGTGACAGAATTAACCGCCGTGATCATGGAGGTAGCACGAGAACGGCGAGGACGCCGAACCCAAAACCGCATGCCCAAGATTCCCGCCTTGGATTCAATGAGCTTCGCACAGAGGTATTCCGTGGACATGCCGGAGCCGTATGATGGCTACATTTACCCGGATGAGTTTTTGATGGACTGTCAGTATTATTTTTCCAGCCTATGTGACCCGAAACCGACTGAAGGACGATTCATTCTGTTTATTATGTCTCGCCTCGTTGGCGCAGCTCGCGCATGGGCACAGCGAGTGGCAGCCAAGGAATCCCGGGTCCTGCAGGATATTTGGCAGTTTTTGGAAGTGTTTTTGGAGGAGTTTGGAGAACCAGGACAGAACTATGATCAGTTGCTGGAGGAAGTGAACGTGGCGGAGCGCCCATTCCCCAGGTATTATGGGCAGGTGAGCACTCCAGAGGAGACGGACAAGACCTCCACCGCTCATCCAGGGAAGCGAGTTCCGCTCATCTCCAAGTTTCCAGACCAAGCTAAGTCTCCAGCCCCTACCATGCCTCAGGTCCATGTCCCGGTCCAGACCAAGCCACAAGTCCAAGTTACTATGTATCCTGCTAAGCAGAATCCATTCATCTCCAAGTCTGCTGACCCAATTCACAAAGTTCCACTCACAGCCAAGTTCCAAGTTCAAGCCCAAGTCACACTTCCAGTTCAAGCTACAGTCACAGCCAAGCCTCATGTTCCAGTTGCAATCACTCAGAGTAAGAAGGAAATGGTGGAAAAAATTAGCAGAATGCAGTTGGAGTTTGAGGAGCACTCTGTCTGAAATGGAGAAGAAATGCATCGAAGCTAGTAAAGAATGCTCATCCGTGGAGTTGCAACTACAGAAAACACAGGTTTTGCTGCAAGAGGAGACACTCCGGAAACGGGTTCTGAGCATTCGGCTCTGTTGACTAGAGGACGAACGAAACCAACTAAAGCAGCTTCTGGAGGAGGAGAAGGATAAAAGGAAAATTCCAGAGACCCAGCTTCACCAAATTCAGACTCAGTCTCAAGCTCACAGCGTCCAAGTCCAGACTCAGTCTCAAGCTCACGACGCCCATCTCCAGACTCAGTCTCAAGCTCACAGCGTTCAGGTCCAGACTCAGTCTCATGCTCACGACGCCCAAGTCCAGACACAGCCTCAAGCTCACAGCGTCCAGGTCCAGACACAGTCTCAAGCTCACAGCGTCCAAGTCCAGACTCAGTCTCAAGCTCACGACGCCCAAGTCCAGACTCAGTCTCAAGCTCACAGCGTCCAGGTCCAGACTCAGTCTCAAGCTCACAGCGTCCAGATCCAGACTCGGTCTCAAGCTCACGACGCCCAAGTCCAGACACAGCCTCAAGCTCAGAGCGTCCAGGTCCAGACACAGCCTCAAGCTCAGAGCGTCCAGGTCCAGACACAGCCTCAAGCTCAGAGCGTCCAGGTCCAGACACAGTCTCAAGCTCACAGCATCCAGGTCCAGACACAGTCTCAAGCTCACAGCGTCCAAGTCCAGACTCAGTCTCAAGCTCACGACGCCCAAGTCCAGACTCAGTCTCAAGCTCACAGCGTCCAGGTCCAGACTCAGTCTCAAGCTCACGATGTCCAGGTCCAGACTCAGTCTCAAGCTCACGACGCCCAAGTCCAGACACAGCCTCAAGCTCACAGCGTCCAGGTCCAGACACAGTCTCAAGCTCACAGCGTCTAGGTCCAGACTCAGTCTCAAGCTCACGACGTCCAAGTCCAGACTCAGTCTCAAGCTCACGACGTCCAAGTCCAGAATCAGTCTCAAGCTCACGACATCCCAGTCACAGCCAAGCCTCACATCCTGTTGGTAATCGTTCAGAGTAAAAAGGAGTCACGTCGACAGGAGGGGGAATCTGGGGTCGGGACTGAGACCGGCTCCCACCCTCCCTCCCCGTTTTTGATGCCTGCTCAGCCTCCATGTCCTGCTGGGGACGCCGCTCAGCCTCCCTGCTCTGCTGAGGACGCCGCTCAGCCTCCACGTCCGGCTGAGGACATCGCTCGGCCTTCCTGCTCTGCTGTGGACGTCGCTCGGTCTTCCTGCTTGGCTGTGGACGTCGCTCGGCCTTCCTGCTCGGCTGAGGTCGTCGCTTCGCCTTTCTGCTCGGCTGAGGTCGTCTCTCCGCCATCCTGCTTCGCTGGGGACGTCGCTCTGCCTCCATGCTCCGCGGAAGACGTCGCTCCCCCTTCCTGCTCCACGGAGGACATCGCTCCACCCCTGGGCTGAGCGGAGGGCATCGTTCCTCCCTTGAGCCTCACGGAGAACTTTGCTCCTTCCCCTGGCCTCGCGGAGATCCTCATTCCCCCCTGGAGCCTCGCGGAGAACCTCGCTTTCCCCTTGAGCCTCGCGGTGAACTTTGCTCCGCGTCCCTACTTCGGCAGAAACATCATGCGGTTTCCTGGCCCTGCTAGGGACATTCAGCCCAGGGGCCCGGGGCCGCCGGTGATATGGGATGTTTCATGGCACTCCGGGAGGAGTGCCCTTGGGGGGGCTCTGTCACGGTTCCCCCTTGAAGCAGCATAACATGTGCTCTTTGTTTTCGTTTCTTTCAATGGCTGGGAGGACATGTGTGTTTTGTTTATGTTCGTCATGACCCCGCCCCGTGTCGCTCATAGGTTGTATCCCCACGTGTGTCTTGCTTTCACCTGAACTCTGTTTAAGTTAATGCATGCCGGTGTATATATACTACGTGCCGTACTAGACACGGCGCGGTTAATTAAACTTAGTAAACTTACTAAACGTAGTTCCTTGTTAGTTATAGCTCACACTGGGTTATACGCTCCCAGATCATTATCATAGCTCTCGTTCGTGTTTATGCTTATGTTCATGTTTGTTTATCGACCCTGTTTTTCCGTACCACGACCTTGATCTCTGCCTTGCCCTTTATATGCCTGTTTGCCGTTCGCCTGACCTTCGCCTGTTTTTGGATTATGTTTCTGGATTATGTTTTGGGATTTGTCTGCTCTCCTCTCTTGTAAATAAACATCACTCGTTCTTAAGTGCGCTTACCTCCTTCCTTCTTCCGCTCCATCACAACTTGTGAAAGTGTATATATATATATATATATATAATGTATATGGGTCTGAATTTGATTCAAAGGAACATTTCAAACTACTGGCAAACAAAATCCCTCTTTGATGTTTATGATATTAATTTGTAAAATAACTGAATGAAACAATAGAGGAGATTGTGAGTTTTTATCATGACCCCATTTGTAAATCAAGCAGCTCCTAGGTTGGGAACCCCTGTCCTAGCATAATAAGAGCAAAGGTGAAATGAGGGCTCTGAGGAGGAAAGTTACACAAGTGGTATATACACAATCAGATAATATTCTCTTTTCTAACTGCACTTCCCAAAGCAACTGATCACTGAAGGTAGATTTACTGAAAAGAGAGGGCATAATATATGGCCTTGCCTGGTGAGGGAATGATCCATTCTCTAAAATGTTACCCTGACAGCAAATTTATTCTGTATTTAATAGTGAATAAATGTCATTGTCAAATGTCAGTGATTTTCTTTCTATAACAAAAAGAGTCAAATAATGGTAATGTTTTTTTCTGTCTGTCTTGTTTACCCATTTAGCAATAGTTACCAATATTAATCCTCTTTGAAAAAGAACTATTCCTGGATTTTGTATCTGTCGCCATCAAAAAGACTGAATCTGACTTGAAACTTGAGCAGTGACGCAGGCTGAGAAAAATATGACATGAATAAACAAAGGAATAACAGTGTAGACATGAGTAGGCCCTGTTTAAATGCTGTTGGCATTTGCTGTAGGCTGTTGTGTTGAATATCTAACAAAGCAACATTACTGAATAATTTAATATGAATGAATAAATTTGAGAAACATATTTAGATAAACTTTCTCATTATTAAGGTTTAGTAAATGGGAACATTTTGAAATCACATTGTGGGTGTAAAATTAATATACCTAGATTGGCACTGCCCTGTATTTTGCACATTTAGATACAAAAGGCCCAATTTGCATATTCATTACACTAAGTCAACAATGCAAAATTGACATGCCATGCTATGATGTTCAACTGAAAGACACAAACCTCAACAGACTTTTAATAAAACAGCTTACATATGCTTGCAAAACAGTTACAAAACTGTTAAATTAATACATTCAGGGCAATTTATTCAACTGATATTCAACTCTTAGCATCCAAAAATGTTCCGCTTGGAACAATTCTGTTGAAGGGTTCTACAATGAACCACTAAGAATTCACAGATAGGCACAACTACGAACCCTTAATTAATCTAAATTCCTAACAATGTACATCCTCTAGGCCATGCCCCTGAAATTAATAATCTGTAGAAGAATTTTTAATGTTGTAGTGAGTCTTCTAAATTATAAAGGCACTCAGAAGAATTGAGGATTGAAGATATCGGATGTTTCTTTAACAAGGATCCACCAATGCTTTTTGTTATACATTCTTAAAAAAAATTGAACCCTTACTGACATTAGCTAATCCATTATATTAATCAAAGTAATGTAAGTAGAAGTAGATAATGTAATGTACGAACTGAAAATATACTGGTAAAAAGCAGTCAACATTTACACTTAACACATTTTTAAGGAAAACCACTGCTCTTCATGGTATCATGGCTCTGCATGGTGTTCATCTAGCTCTGACAACTGCAATAAGTTACCCATCTGAATGGTTCCATTCATTACTATTAATACTATTCAGTACTATTAATACTATTGGTGGAGTTCATATAAACAGAGAGTGTCTGGTTAACCTAGCTATCTAAATGAACAGGATGTTCACATAATTAATTTCAATATGACATTAAATCAAATATTTTTGGTCACACACAAAAATACACAGTACAATGTGCAGTGAAATGCTTTTTTTTTGACTGTCTGGTGACATAAAAAATTTGCATTTTAAAAATTAATTGAAATAGAACAAAATATATTGTAAAAATATAGTTTTTTAATTCTAAAGATAAAAAAAAAATAGAAGATAGACAGGGACAAATCTATGAACTGCAGATACAGTACCTCACAAAAGTGAGTACACCCCTCATATTTTTGTAAATATTTGATTATATCTTTTCATGTGACAACACTGAAGAAACGACATTTTGCTACAATGTAAAGTAGTGAGTGTACAGCTTGTGTAACAGTGTAAATTTGCTGTCCCCTCAAAATAACTCAACACACAGCCATTAATATCTAAACCGCTGGCAACAAAAGTGAGTACACCCCTAAGTGAAAATGTCCAAATTGGGCCCAAAGTATCAATATTTTGTGTGGCCACCATTATTTTCCAGCACTGCCTTAACCCTCTTGGGCATGGAGTTCACCAGAGCTTCACAGGTTGCCACTGGAGTCCTCTTCCACTCCTCAATGACAACTTCATGGAGCTGGTGGATGTTGGATACCTTGTGCTCCTCCACCTTCCATTTGAGGCTGCCCCACAGATGCTCAATAGGGTTTAGGTCTAAAGACATGCTTGGCCAGTCCACCCTCAGCTTCTTTAGCAAGGCAGTGGTTGTATTGGAGGTGTGTTTGTGGTCGTTATCATGCTGGAGTACTGCATACTGTTCATGCTCTGCTTCAGTATGTCACAGTACATGTTGGCATTCATGGTTCTCTCAATGAACCGTAGCTCCCCATTGCAGGCAGCGCTCATGCAGCCCCAGACCATGACACTCCCACCACCATGCTTGACTGTAGGCAAGACACACTTGTCTTTGTACTCCTCACCTGGTTGCCCCCACACACGCTTGACACCATTTGAACCAAATAAGTTTATCTTGGTCTCATCAGACCACAGGAAATGGTTCCAGTAATCCATGTCCTTAGTCTGCTTGTATTCAGCAAACTGTTTGCGGGCTTTCTTGTGCATCATCTTACAAGAAGATTCCTTCTGGGACGACAGCCATGCAGACCAATTTGATGCATTGTGCGGCATATGGTCTGAGCACTGACAGGCTGACCTCCCACCCCTTTAACCTCTGCAGCAATACTGGCAGCACTCATACGTCTATTTCCCGAAAGACAACCTCTGGATATGATGCTGAGCACGTGCGCTCAACTTCTTTCTTCGACCATGACGAGACCTGTTCTGAGTGGAACCTGTTCTGTTAAACTGCCGTATGGTCTTGGCTACAGTGCTGCAGCTCAGTGTCAGGGTCTTGGTAATCTTCTTAGCCTAGGCCATCTTTATGTAGATCAACAATTCTTTTTTTTTTAGATCCTCAGAGTTCTTTGCCTTGCGGTGCCATGTTGAACTTCCAGTAACCAGTATGAGGGAGTGTGAGAGCGATGACACTAAATTAACACAGCTGCTCCCCATTCATACCTGAGACAAGTCACATGACACCATGGAAGGAAATTGGCTAATTGGGCCCAATTTGGACATTTTCACTTAGGGGTGTATTCACTTTTGTTGCCAGCAGTTTAGACATTAATGGCTGTGTTTTGAGTTGTTTTGAGGGGACAACAATTTACACTGTTACACAAGCTGTACACTCACTACTTTACATTGTAACAAAGTGTAATTTCTTTAGTGTTCTTTAGTGTAATCAAATATTTACAAAAATGTGAGGGGTGTACGCACTTTTGTGAGATACTGTATGTGCATTTGTACTGTACGTGCAATAATGCTGTGCAACATCGTGAGTGAAAAAGCTAACAATATAATATAACTATTTATAAATACGGGATATGTCGCGTATATTGACAGGAATGTTTGGAGTGTGGGTGTTGTTCAAAGAAATCCAAGATTTTATATTTATATGTGTATGTATATATAGTCCTAGTTGTTGTCTTGCTTGAGGGACTGAATGGCCTGCAAGAAGAAGTTCCTCCTCATTCTCTCTGTGTTGGTCTTCAGGGAGTGGAAACTGTCCACTCTCTCCACTGGGACCCTGTTGATCCTAATGGGGTGGTAGCTCCTCTCCTGCTTCATGCTGAAGTCCACTATCAACTCTTTTGTCTTGCCGACATTCAGGAAGAGGTTGTTCTCCTTTTAATATCTAAATTGAATCAATATTATGATATCTAGATAGCAAGGTCATTTTCATCTTCCTTTCAAGGTGGTTCAGTTTGCTAACATGATCTAGTAGCTAGCTATCTAGTGAATGAGCTAGTTTAGGTATCGAAATTAACCATATACCAGAAAAACTGCAAAGACCTCCTAAGGGTCTGTTAGAACAATTTACGTCAGAATAAGACATTATAAATCCTTTAAGGACGTCTGTAAAAGTGTTAAGGGCGTCTCTGGGCTGTAATCTCAGTAAGAGCTTCAGATGTGTGTTGTAAAGTGCATGAGGCTGGGGCTCTTCAGTGGCAAAACAGAAGAGCATTCACCCTATCATTGAATCCTGATGCTGCCAGAGCCATCTGTGGTCAGGAGTC
This sequence comes from Ameiurus melas, assembly GCA_012411365.1. Lineage (NCBI taxonomy): Eukaryota > Metazoa > Chordata > Actinopteri > Siluriformes > Ictaluridae > Ameiurus > Ameiurus melas. The sequence goes on along the minus strand of CM022758.1, from coordinate 17,671,817 downwards.
TAAGAAAGCAAAATTATGCTTTCAGGGAGGGATGGGTGGCATACTTGTTGTCATTTACATTACATTTATTCATTTAGCAGATGCTTTTATCCAAAGCAACTTACAAATGAGAAAATGCAAGCAATTCCCTAACAATCACAGTGACATTAGCCAATCATGGATGTCTGTGATCTCAAGCATATACAGTATGGGCAGATAGCACTTTACGCCTAGTATGTTACACCACCCCCGATGTTGCATGAGCCCAAAAGCTACATGAGTTTGAAAAAGATGCAGTCTGATAGATAAGCTAAACTTAATGGAAAATAATACATTTGCTTCATCCTCTATTCTCAAAAAATAGGAATGGGTGGGGTTAAAAATTATACTGCAGCCAGCCACTAGAGGACCTCTGGACTATTTTGCTTGCATTTTTTTCACCCTTGTTACGCAGTCCACCTCTTAGCCAGTGGTATAAATTCTCCACTTCTTCCCAAAAGGATCAATACACAATATAAATTACAATAATTTGTACAACAAATACAAATGTAATAATATTAATTAAAGAGGAAACAATGGATACAACTGAATCCTTGGATGAAAGTTTATTAAAATCGTCCATATGATAGGTCAGGTGATAAATAGACTCTTGCAAAGGGTAGAACATCAAAATTTGAGTATGTACATGTTATGTAGCAGCAAAATGAAAGTGTGTAAAATCCAACAATCACTGTCAATCCAACAATCACTGTCATAGTGTATAGTAAGGGTCAAATAACAGGCAGCTAACATCAAATAAGGAATATCTATAAATATAAACTAGAATAGAATGTGATGATCAAAACCAAGAAACACAGTACAAATAACAAAGAAACAAAGAGACACAAGGCTCAGCAATGTATACTAACACTGACAAGACTTTACAGAAGGATATAAATTGACAAACTAACACAGAATGCTTGGACCCAACCAGTGAAAAGACAGGGGAGGAGACCAGACTAGAATCAAAGCAAATGCACATGGCCAGACAGAAGCACATGAGATAAACTCAAAACAAAAGAGACCAATGCTTGCTGTGCTCAGGAACATGCTGCACACTGACAGGGGGAATTTATGAGAATATGTGCAGTCATTTTTAACTGATGTTTAGAACACCTTGTTATACATGCTGATATGCAATTATGTTCAGTGACAGGTGATCCAGCTGTGAAACAAGTGGTCAATAATTGATGCTGCATTTAAATGATGCTTCAGTGAGTCTTATTTAGTAAATACATTTGACATTGATTCTTCCTGCCCGTATAATTAAAGCAACACCCTATAACACACTGCTAGTGTGCGTCCTCAGCCATCCTTTCCCTTTTCACAACCTACCAATTTTCATGATTTAGCAGATTTCTAGCCACCTTCACTTCACAGGTCTGAGCAGCGAACTGAAATTTCTAGTGTATTTTTAACATTTTCATTTGAGAATTGCCTCTGAATTTTGACTTTAATTGTTGTCTCTGGACACTGGTTGCTTGCTTTCTCACCTCCTATTGCTTGTTTGTAAAGTCACTATGTTTGTCTTCAGTACAAGTACATCCTTAGGCATGGTAACTTGTCTACTATTCTGGCAACAGTGATACACAAAGAGAAAAAGAAAAATGTATCAATAACCAGTGTCAACTATTTTCATCATAAAAGGAACTAAATGTGCATGGCCCATAAGTATTCATTTAGCGCAGCTTTAACTGCTTTTATTGCTGTGAGATTGATTGATGGATAGTACACTCTCACAAAAAGGAATGATGCAAAGAAATGGAAGACCATGCACAATTACCACATGTTTTTATCTCTATCTTCAATACAGAGTTACAGGACAGTGGCAAAACATCCCATCAAATGCCAAGATCTTAAATGTAAGTGCCACCTAAAACATTAACCTGTCTATCGCACACTTTTTTATGGTCAACTGGGAAACCTATACTGTATGTCTGTCAGCACTATTATAGAGTATTAAAAGTGAAAAGCATCTGTCAAATTCATTGATCTTGTCATTGTTCCAGCTTAATCTAAACCTGATTAGAATTGCTTACAATGTAATGTTTCCAACAGGTTCCAGTCATGTAATATTATACTTATGTAATATTATATGTTCCAGAGAAGAGCTTGTTTCTTTGGCAGTTGTATTAGTGCATAACCTTCGAGAGTATGTGCAGTTTTCAGCTACATACAGTGGTGTGAAAACGTATTTGCGCCATCATAATTTCTTCTGTTTTTGTGCATATCTCATACTAAATAGTTTTAGATATTCAAACGAAATACAACATTAAAAAGGCAATCTGAGTAAACACACAATAGTTTTTATTTATTTTTTATTAAAACAAAAAACTAATTGTGCAAAACTAATTGCCCCTTAAACTTAAAATGTGGTTGTGCCACCATTAGTAGCAATAACTGCAACCAAACGCTTCCGATAACTGGAGATCAGTCTTTCATTTACTTCTAGGACTAGGACTGAAGGTTGGATATTTTCCTTTAGGATTTTCTGGTAGAGAGCAGAAATAATGATTTCCTTAATTATTGCACATTGCCAGCATTGCAGCAAAGCATCCCCACACCATCACATTTCCACCACCATGCTTGACCATAGGTATTATGTTCATTTTATAGAATTCACAAAATTTGGTTTATGCCAAATGTAAAGGGACTCTGTCTTCTCTTCCAAACAATTCCACTTTTGACTCATCAATCCACAGAACATCCTCCCCAATGGTTTGTTTGTCAAGGTGTGTTTTGGCAAAAATTCAGATGAGCAGTACTGTTTTTTCTGGGTTAGCAGTGGTTTTCACCTTGCAACACTTTCATAGATGCCATTTTTGCCCAGTGTCTTTTTGATAATGGAGTCATGAACAGTGACCTTTATTGATGCAAGAGAGGCCTGCATGTCTTTTGATGTTGTCCTTGGCTCTTTTAGGACTTGCTGGTTGAATAGTTGCTGTGCTCTTGGAGGAATTTTGGAAGGTCTGCCACCTCTGGGAAGGTTTACTATTATGCTTAGTTTTTCTATTTGGAGACAATGGATTTCACTGTGGTTCTTTGGAACCCCAGAGCCTTTGAAATAGTTTTGTACCCTCTCAGACTGATATATTTCAATCACATTCTTCTTCATCATTTCTGGAATTTCTTTCAACTTTGGCATAGTGTGTTACTGGGTAAGACCTTTTAACCAACTTGATGCTGTTGAAAAAGTTGATTGAACAGGATTTGCAGTAATCAGGCCTTTTTACATCTGGTCCAGCTGAAACCCCATTATGAATGCAGTTTCATAGATTTGGGGAATTAGTAACTACAGGGGCTAATACATTTTCACACAGGCCCTGATGGTACTGGATAATTGTTTAGCTACAATAAATAACATTATCATTTAAAAACTGTAGTTTGTGTTTACTCAGGTTGCCATTGTTTTATTTTAGATTTTGTTTTTGTTTCTGAAACAAGTTAGCGTGAGATATACACAAAACCAGAAGAAATCAGGATGGGGTAAATACTTTTTCACACCACTGTACCTACATACATAATAGGTTTGAGTTACTGGCTCAAAATTCCAGAACTCAGTGTGAATACATATACTGATGCTGTTCTTGCCTAAATTACAGTCCATTAGACTCATTACTTAGAATTAATCAATATAACACACAGTCTGAATTGACATGACTTCCTTGGGGAGTCTTAGCTATTAAGTGAGTGCAGTTTGTGTGTTTAAACTCTGAACCTGCTGATTGCAAATCAGGACTGAACCACCCAGTTAGAACTCATGGTGATATGGTAAACCTGTGCTACACAGTCTGCTACTGCTGCACATTTTCCCAATTACGTTTATGAGGACATTTGAAACGGAAAGAATCAGGTTTTTTTTTTTTTCAGCTTAATTAAACCTTAAAAGTTAATCTCTATTTTATTTACATAATCGTTTTAATTTAACCAAGTTCACGTTGAGGGAAATCCATTAAGACCTCATTCAACTGGCAGAGATTAAGTTATTATTCAGGTTGAAGTCTTCCTGCCCTAATTATATCATCAGGTCTGCCATGAATATTTCCATGCAGATGTAAGACCCAAACACTATTATGTGTGTTTATGTCCAGCTGCCAGCTGATAAAATCAGCAATACAAGAATATATTTACATATAAATAAAAAAAAAGATCCAATTAAACTGAGGTTTATTGCGCTGGCTCTACATCACTGTCCATGGAAATGGCCAAGTAATAACACTGCCAGTTTCGTGACAGATATTCAAATGATAATAATAATAAATGCAGGAATTATTTATGTTGTAACCTTTTTGAGAATGTGACTCAAATAAAGCCATTAAATCCATTTCCAATCAATCCATTCATCAATCCAGTCATGTCCAAGTATAATTCAAAGCATACTGAATGAGTGTATTTTCATTGCAAACTGCCATCTGTAAAACTGATTTGAACTGTGAACTGCTGAAAGTGATGCCAACAGAGTAACTGCTGCAGTGCAACTAAGTAAATACATAATACTTTATAAAATCCATATTGATTCAGGTTCTGAATTCTGATGTAAATTATTGTTTTTGCCAGCAAAGAGAGAGAGACTGAATAAGAGACAAAGATAAATGTCTCCAGCTCGAGCTCTTCCTTGCTCTTTTTCTGAAAGCTGCTACACATTTTGCTGACATTGAAATTCAGGCCAAGGCCAAATGAAAGAGCAGACAGTTGCAATCATTCATGAGCCCTAATAATTTAACATACTTTAAAACAAATCTTCAGCTCTTTGTTGATTCAGTAACATGTGCTGTTTTAGACTGTATGGTGAGGCACTAAAAAGGGGCATTAAATAAATGGTAAATGGTGCACTTATATAGCACTTTTGTCCAAAATGCTTTAGACTGTGTCTCATTCACACACACCAATGGTAGCAGAGCTGCCATGGAAGGCGCTAACTTGCCATCCGGAGCAACTTGGGGTTCAGTGTCTTGTGACATGTGAAGTCATCCAAACCAGGAATTGAACCTCCATCCCTACGATTACTGGATAACCCACTCTACCAACTGCGCCACAGCCGCCCTATACAAAATACAAAACCAGTCTGGTCAGAGGAGGAGACTGTGATGCCATCCACAGGACAACAGTATAAAATCAGTCTCAAAGCAGACTCAGAATACTGTCAAAGGGAACTGCTAAATTGTTTACACAATACAGGGTTTACATAATCCTAGCACACTTTTTTTTAAAATGGAGAGCATCTCACATTTAAAGTGCTGTTCATGCTGCATCCCAGACAGCACAACCAGTGGTGCCAACACTTTTCAGAAGAAAATAGTTAAAGCATGCTCAAAAAGTGGCTAAAAGTCACTAGATGAGTTATAGACTAATTCGTATATTCAGTGATTCATTGTGACCATTTGCAAGTTATATTACATGAAGAAGGAAGACTTTCTGAAAACACTAATTATACAAGATGAATAGAATAGAATAAAATAGAATTTTTGCATCATAGAAAATAATATTTTATAATTTATTTCTTATAGAAAAGTCATATTTGATCACAAATTACCTATTAAGCTTGCATTTACAAAATAGTAGACCTTATATCAAAAACATAAAAATAAACAGTGGTAGTGAGAAGTCATGAAGTAGACATGAAGGAAACAATTACAGATTGAATAATTCACTTTTATTACTTGTAAATATCCATCCATCCATCTTCAACCGCTTCTTCCTTCTTCAGGATCGCGAGGAACCTGGAGCCTATCCCTGGAAGCATCGGGCACAAGGCAGGGTACCCCCTGGGTGCCAGTCCATCACAGGGCACAATCATATACACACTCACACACCCATTCATACACTATGGACAATTTAGACACACCAATCAACCTACCATGCATGTCTTTTGACTGGGGGAGGAAACCAGAGTACTCTGAGGAAACCCTCGCAGCATGGGGAGAACATGCAAACTCCGCACACACATGGCCCCCGGTGGGAATTGAACCCTGGAGGTGTGAGGCGAATGTGCTAACCACTAAGCCACCATGCGCCATTACGTGTAAATATCACTAAGAATAAAGTTTTTAAAAAGCAACAAAAAGTGTAATGGTGGGACAAACGATGCGCTAAAAAATTTCAGGTGATTAAACTTAAAAATTAAGGTTCACCTGCTGCCTTAAAAATGTGATTAAACTCACCTTGAAGATCAACTCAAAACTAACTAAAAAAAAACTCAAAACTTGTCAAGACAATGGGAGAGAATAAATAAGTTCACATAATGGGGCTATCATATTTTACAGTGTGGTGATCTGTGATTGGTCATTGGGAACAATAGTGTTCAGTTATTGATCTTTGGGAACAGTGATGATTAATGATTGGTCAAGAGGACCTTGGTTTGTCCCTGGTCTCTTTTTGAAATAAAGTCACTGAATAACCAAAACTAGTGACAAATTATCAAAGCTGCAAACACCGAGATTAACACACTCAAAGAAAGGAGCTATCCGCCCTCTTCTGCATACATGAGCTCACAGATGCCTTTGGTTAGTGCCACTGTGATTGACAGGGGAGAGTGTATGCCATACCTCCCACCATGACCAGTTCTGCTTCGTTGGCTATGGATGGATGAGGTTGATAATCTTTGCCTAATGATCTAATCACAGGGCGCATGGTGGCTTGGTGGTTAGCACGTTCGCCTCACACCTCCAGGGGTTCAATTCCCATCGGGGCCATGTGTATGCGGAGTTTGCATGTTCTCCCTGCTGTGGGGGTTTCCTCCGGGTGCTTCGGTTTCCTCCCCAGTCCAAAGACATGCATGGTAGGCCGATTGGCGTGTCTAAAGTGTCAGTGAGTAGTAGTGTGGGTGTGTATTGGTGGTGGTGGTGGTGGGGGGGGTATGAGTGTGTATGTGATTGTGCCCTGCGATGGATTGGCACCCTAATGCCTCCTGGGATAGGCTCCAGGTTCCTCCACGACCCTGAAAAGGAGTACTGTAAGCGGTTTAAGATGGATGGATCTAATCACACATTAAATCATTAGGCACAGAGACAACAAGTTAGGTATCCAAATGAAATCTACAAAATTTTATTTAGCTTAAATCCTAAATCTTGAGAAAATGTGGAATTTCATTTTGACTTTATGTTCTTTATTAAAAGCATAAAGCTCAGGTTTCCATAAAGTTGTCTTCCATCTATAGTCCAGTGCATGTGGGATATGTGTACATTTATTTAAGGTAGAAGCATAGAGCTTTGTACCAAGCTCATGTTTTTCCTCATGATATGCAGCTGTTAAAGAACAAACAAAAATCTCTGGAACAAAATCTCTGGAAAAGGTTTGCCTGGAAGGTTCAGTCTATTACCCAACCTTAAGTATACATCATGAATGTGTACAACAGTCTTCTCTCTCAGCTAAAGCAAGGGCAATGCTTGTGCCTGTCCTTAGGGGACTCTGAGAAGAAGAGGGCTAATCTCACAGGAAACACAGCCCAGGAGTTTGATTGATTATGGTTTCTTATTGTCCACAGCTGTTCACAGCCTGCCTGCGCTTGTAGGCTTTTGATTTCTAAAGCACATAATCTCCTTTGTGATCACAGTTCTCACATGGCACAAATTATTTGTGAACTACTGAACTACTGTCTGGTATGCTTTTTTTGTATTAAATGTTTACTTTTGCACAAGTACTTTCTTTATAAGAGGCAAGGCTGTAAAATATAAACATGAGCTCTGTGATGCAGGTCTGTTGTCATTAGAGCAAATTATCTGATAACAATTTTGCAAATGTATTCATCTCTCATTTGAGTCGCTGCATGTTTCAGCGGGTGTGACTCTACAGAAATTATCTCTCAAGATCTCTCAATCCTTTTCAAGTATTTAAGGTATTAAAAGCTTAAAATGTGTGTTGAAAATGTCTTTAATCCTCAAGGCAGTAATACATTTAATTAGAAATCATAATTTGTCTATCCATTTGTCCTTTCTACGATTGAATAATTAATTCATCCATCCATCCATCCATCCATTCATTCACCTTCAATAGCCATTTTGTCATACTCAGTGTCACAATAGATCTGATCTCCTGTAACTCCAGACATAAGTTGGGAATGCATTTAAAACAATTAGATATAATTGAGTTTTAGTGACTCTCAAAATGTTTTAATGGCATTGCTGTTAAAGATTAGCCAACATTTAGTGATTGTAGCGGGGGGTGCATTTCCATATATTAACATGATGGCCTGCTAGCATCATTTACATAATTTGGTTGTGTCCAGTGGTTGTTCTATACACACAGCTCCTGTTCTGTTTTCTGTGATGAACATGACAGATATAAATCTACTCTGCTAACTGCTGACCTCCATCATGACTTGCTCTAATCCCTTGTGTGAACATGTGGTGTTAGCCATGTAGTGCTTAAATAATGGAATCTTTCTTCATATTAATACTTCATATATACTATTGTGTGTGCCTGTGTGTGTGTGTGTGTGTGTGTGTGTGTGTGTGTGTGTGTGTGTGTGTTGCTGGTACATGTTTCAGGCACAGTAGCACCTCTAGGGATTTTAAACATTATGTTACAGTATCTCACACCCCTCACATTTTTGTAATTATTTGATTATATCTTTTCATGGAACAACACTTAAGAAATGACACTTTGCTACAATGTAAATTACTGAGTGTACAGCTTGTGTAACAGTGTAAATGTGCTGTCCCCTCAAAATAACTCAACACACAGCCATTAATGTCTAAATGGCTGGCAACAAAAGTGAGTACACCCCTAAGTGAAAATGTCCAAATTGGGCCCAAAGTGTAAGTACACTGCTCAAAAAAATAAAGGGATCACTTAAACAACACAATGTAACTCCAAGTCAATCACACTCCTGTGAAATCAAAATGTCCACTTAGGAAGCAGCACTGATTGACAATCAATTTCACATGCTGTTGTGCAAATGGAATAGACAACAGGTGGAAATTATAGGCAATTAGCAAGACACCCCCAATAAAGGAGTGGTTCTACAGGTGGTGACCACAGAACACTTCTCAGTTCCTATGCTACCTGGCTGATGTTTTGGTCACTTTTGAATGCTGGCGGTGCTTTCACTGTAGTGGTAGCATGAGACGGAGTCTACAACCCACACAAGTGGCTCAGGTAGTGCAGCTCATCCAGGATGGCACATCAATACGAGCTGTGGCAAGAAGGTTTGCTGTGTCTGTCAGTGTAGTGTCCAGAGCATGGAGGCGCTACCAGGAGACAGGCCAGTACATCAGGAGACGTGGAGGAGGCCATAGGAGGGCAACAACCCAGCAGCAGGACCGCTACCTCCACCTTTGTGCAAGGAGGAGCAGGAGGAGCAATGCCAGAGCCCTGCAAAATGACCTCCAGCAGGCCACAAATGTACATGTGTCTGCTCAAACGGTCAGAAACAGACTCCATGAGGGTGGTATGAGGGCCCGACGTCCACAAGTGTGGGTTGTGCTTACAGCCCAACACCGTGCAGGACGTTTGGCATTTGCCAGAGAACACCAAGATTGGCAAATTCGCCACTGGCGCCATGTGCTCTTCACAGATGAAAGCAGGTTCACACTGAGCACATGTGACAGACGTGACAGAGTCTGGAGACGCCGTGGAGAACGTTCTGCTGCCTGCAACATCCTTCAGCATGACCGGTTTGGCGGTGGGTCAGTAATGGTGTGGGGTGGCATTTCTCTGGGGGGGTGCACAGCCCTCCATGTGCTCACCAGAGGTAGCCTGACTGCCATTAGGTACCAAGATGAGATCCTTAGACCCCTTGTGAGGCTATATGCTGGTGTGGTTGGCCCTGGGTTCCTCCTAATGCAAGACAATGCTAGACCTCATGTGGCTGGAGTGTGTCAGCAGTTCCTGCAAGAGGAAGGCATTGATGCTATGGACTGGCCCGCCCGTTCCCAAGACCTGAATCCAATTGAGCACATCTAGGACATCATGTCTCGCTTCATCCACCAATGCCACATTGCACCACAGACTGTCCAGGAGTTGGCGAATGCTTTAGTCCAGGTCTGGGAGGAGATCCCTCAGGAGACCATCCGCCACCTCATCAGGAGCATGCCCAGGTATTGTAGGGAGGTCATACAGGCACGTGGAGGCCACACACACTACTGAGCCTCATTTTGACTTGTTTTAAGGACATTACATCAAAGTTGGATCGGCCTGTAGTGTGGTTTTCCACTTTGATTTTGAGTATGACGCCAAATCCAGACCTCCATGGGTTGATAAATTTGATTTCCATTGATAATTTTTGTGTGATTTTGTTGTCAGCACATTCAAATATGTAAAGAAAGGAGTATTTAATGAGATTATTTAATTCATTCAGATCTAGGAGGTGTTATTTTAGTGTTCCCTTTATTTTTTTGATCAGTGTATTTTGTGTGGTCACCATTATTTTCCAGCACTGCCTTAAACCTGTTCGGCATGGAGTTCACCAGAGTTTCACAGGTTACCACTGGAGTCCTCTTCCACTCCTCCATGACAGCATCATGGAGCTGGTGGATGTTCGAGACCTTGTGCTCCTCCACCTTCCATTTGAGGATTGTGAGGAAACCCACACAAACATGGGAAGACTATACAAAACGGACAGTATACAGACAGTACCCCAGGCTCATGATCAAACCAAGGATCATGGAGCTGTGAGGCAGCAAAACCACCCTCTGTGCCAAAATGCTTTAATAACTTTTCTTAATAACATTTCAGCATCACAATTTAATGTACTGACAAAGTAGATTTAAAATATGTATATAATAAAATTAACATACTGTATAATCAGGTAAAGAAAACAGTTTTAAGCATTTCTCCTTGTATCTAGTAAAGTTTATATTCCTTGTATGTTCTCTGGTGCTATTATTTGAACAACATATGCTGTAGCAGGGTCACTGTGTGAATGGCCTTCTGAAGTGGCCAGTTCACATCTGAAAAACCTTCATTTCATGTTAGCTATTTCCTCTCATCTTCAAACATAATTTATTGCCGTTTTTATTCACGCATCTGTGCTTCTTCATGTCTAAGTATAAAGAAGTGTTTTTGACTGGTCTGTAATATATATATATATATATATATATATATATATATATATATATATATATATATATATATATATATATATATATATATATATATATATATAAATAAATTACAAATTGCATTCTTAGTACTGACCTATGAACTGCAGACCTTCTATGCTAAAGTATTGAAGTTGCTTGAGTTGAAAGACATATTTGAACTTTGAGCCACTTCCAAGTGTGTACAGTGGCCTGTGTCTTTTGTGCCTGCCATGCCTCGCATGTAACACCCATACAAAAGCTTTAAACAAATCTCACATGTATATGTGTGTTCATTACTAAATGCCCTATAACATGCACAGACAATTAACAACTTCAAGGAAAAAGCAACAGAAAGTACTTTAGTAAGATTTCAGCCACCATGAGCTGCCAGAACAGTTTCAATGCTCGAGATCTTACAAGTCCCTAGAACTGTATGGGAAAGAATGAACACCTTTATTTCATAATATATTCCCTCCATTGTTGTTTTGATGGTAGTGGTTGAGAGTGCTGTCTTACTTGCTGCTCCTGTGAGTCCTCATGTAGTGTGAATAGGAACATTCTCATCCTGGAAGATGCTACTTCCATCAGGATAGAAATGTTTCCCCACAGCATAACAGAACCACTGTTTTTTTCAACCTTTAATTTGTCACCCATCTGTAAATGTGTATAGTGTATGTACATGTCTGTATACACATTTGAAATATTTTCAAAGAACTAGCCCCTATAGATTAGATGGGATATAATAAAGCTTTTCACATTGACAATGGAAAATTGTTATATCCTTGCACATGATGTTACACTGTATAATCACTGCCATTTTGAGGTCCGAATAAGGGACGGACTGCATCGATGTTATTGGACTTTATTAAGAAGATTAATTTTCATTTATACTGATAATCGACTTCCCTAATGCACTTGACTACATACAATCTTCAACAAAAAGCAGTGCAGCAGAACTGCTTGTCATGCTGCCTATGTCATACTATGTTCTCTAGCTAGCTACATTACAGGACAGCTGGGAAGTATATCTCAGCAGCAAGCAATGCTAACATAAGCAAAAGTTCATTAGTTAGTTAGTGGATATTGACTTACCTTCACTGTAATGACAAGTTTTTCTCCTCCTGATGAAACACATGGGATACTGGGATTCAGTAAAGCCTGGGGGTCATCTAGGGTTTTAAACATACTAATCAAACTCTTTCATTTATTCCTTAGAAATATCACAATGGAAAGGGTTAAGCAAACCTTTGCCCAGTTCCTGTAGAAATCCCAAAAATTTATCCAAGCATGGAAAGCACAGAGCCGGCACTCATGTTCAAGAAATGACTAGATAATTCTATAATTAACAAATCTGAACATTTTGAGTTTGCGTCCACCATTTATTTTTCCTCTTTGTTCACCTTTCTGTTCACATCCAGAACACATCACCTCACATTTGTGCAGCACTTCAATTCTGTCCTTGGCTCACATTGTGCCTCACGATTCAATTTAGCCACTTGTATCTACAGAAAAATGCTGCACACGACTAAAAATACACACATGTTTAGTTCACTGCTGTTGGTTTGATTCAGGGTTGAATTGCTTTCTCTATGATTGAACCACACTAGAGTTCATTTGGAACTGGACCAAGACCACTTTGCTCAGATGATCTCGGTCCAGTTGTTCTGCTGTATTCTCTTATCCCTAAATGAACCACACAAAAGAGACAAATAAACCAGGGTTCAATATATTGCTTAAAAGTAGTTGATAGCTTGGTCAATGACACTATGTCTTGCTGATCATTTGTAGAGTGTCTACATCCATTGTGGACCATGGATGTAAATGCCATTGTAATAAACAATTTCAGTTATGCATATAAAACAATAATAACACCTTTACTGTGATTACATATTTTACAATTAGTATACTAAACAAATATATTTACATGAAAAACATGAGTAAGTAATTACAGTATAGTATAAATTACTGATTGCATGTGCATATTTTTCAATTAAAGTGACTGTAATATATCTCCATTTTGCCAACTTCCAAAGGCCAGTTATTCTTATGCAACAGGTCAACTGGAAAAATGTCAATGCACAATGGCTTCCTCCTGCTGCCATTCGTCAATGACCTCCCATTACCATAGGTGAAATCTGATGCATCTGTTATTGTCACTACCACCTCCTTCCCTCTTTATCAATTCTCCACTAGGCCTCTAGACTCTAGTTCTCTAGCCTGTGACATTTGTGTCATTTTGTGCAGCTGTTGCTAATAACTGAGGTCACACACCTCACTGAGAAAGTCTAGATCCTGACATTTTCTCCACTAGCGGTAATATCCAATCATTGTGTTTCCAATAACACACAGGTCACAACCTACATTATTAAGCAGCCACTCGCCGTTTGTTACAATGTTAACAGAATCTCATTTTCAATAAAGGGGAGAGTTTGCTAGAAAAAAAATCTACAGACAGTGAGACAGTAAAAACAGGGATAAAGAGATTGGTAGAAAAGAGAAGGAGTGGCATAAACATTTAAAAATCTTTTCAACCAACTGGTTTAGAGTGGGAATGCCATGATAATAGAAAGATCATAAACACGTTAAATAAATACAGATTAGGACACAGTTTAAAACTTAATATTTCATCCTGTGTCTAAATCCATGTTGTATTGTATAATGTACAAATGTATGGTATATGTTTTCCTTATTGCCTTTGTGAGGACCTTCCCCTGACAAAATTATTAACGCAGCTGATTAAAGCTGTGTCTACACAGAAATCTACCCCTAACTTTAAGCTTGAATAATTCTTTTGGCTTTTATAGTTTTTAATAAGCTTTAAAACTAACATGTAGTGCTCAGCCAAATGTTTGCATGAGATCAAAACTGTCAGATATTTATATCCTTGCAGGAACATTTGGTCACCCAAAAGATATAAAGCAAATATCTTCTCACATACTGTAGCTTACATCTACATGTGTTGATTGCTGAACTATCTAAACCGCATTGTCCCTCCTTTGTTGCAATTGATTTGAGTATCTATGTTTCCCCCCATTAAAAACAAAGGCTAAGATTAAGAGCAGCATTAAAGTCTAGACTTGCCACTGCCCATTTCGGCTTCCATCTGACCAGTGACCATTTATACAAATCAGTACATAATGTAATAGTACTGCATTATTTCTGTATTCTATAGATTTAAAGAGAGATTGACTTGGTATACCAGGAAAATGCCTATCCTACATTATCTAATCATGAGCAGACCCCTAGCCTTAAAAAAATTACCCTATTGAGTGACAAGCTGTCATTTGCGTAATTCAAAATGGTTCACCTTGTACTGGCACTGAATTATAGTTTCCATGTGATTAATCAAATTGCAGCCTGGTGAAGTGGACAGAGATAATAGACTGTTATGAAACCCACTCCGTGTCTGATTTTGTTTACTCCTTATGTGTGTGTGTGTGTGTGTGTGCCTGACTGTCTGTCTGTCTGTCTCTGGTTTAATCTTCTTATGTCGGTTCTGTGTCTTTTTGGTCTAGTAAATCTAGTTGTTTCCATGCATGTTTTCATTTGCATTAATTGAATTGTTAATTCATTTTTAAGTTTACATTTGATATGTAATGCTGAGATGATGAATGAATTTGCTCTCTCTCTCTCACACACACACACACACACACTCACTCACACACTCAACCCCCCCTCACACACATACACTTCCTGAGTCTCTGTCCCTCCTCTCCTTCCCTGCTATACCTGTTCTTTTTGGCAGGAAAAGCTCATCTGAGTACTAGGTGAGCCTTGAGTGTTCCTGTAATTGAGAACATTATTATTGATTCTCCATTTGGCATCTAGTTCTGAGACTTTGGGCAGAGTGTTTTGAGGTGAGTTCAAAGCTGTCCTGCTGTGTGCAGTGCCGCACTCCAGTTCAGGAAAAAGCCCTGGAAATGTGCAATTACTCAAATTTCTACTGAACTTTTGCCAAATATTAATAGTAGGCAAAAATGACAGATGCCACTGTATTTTAACGTTTCTTTTTAATTAATTGTTATTCTAAGCCTAAATTCATTTTCATCATCAAAGGGCGGCTGTGGCGCAGTTGGTAGAGCAGGTTGTCCATGGTAGGGTTGGCGGTTCGATTCCCGGCCCGGGTGACTCCACATGCCGAAGTGTCCTTGGGCAAGACACTGAACCCCAAGTTGCTCCCGATGGCAAGTTAGCGCCTTGCATGGCAGCTCTGCTACCATTGGTGTGTGTGTGAATGAGACAAAGTGTAAAGCGCTTTGGATAAAAGCACTATATAAGTGCACATTTACCAAATTCATGTTCAACCCAAGGCAACCCTTGTTAATTCTACCTTAAACATGTTGTGTTCTTATTTAAATTCTCCCCACTCCTAAAATTTTCCAAGACTGGAGCCATTAGTAGAGTTTGATAAGTTCTGATTGAACCATTCATCTGTGCTGTTGACATTGCCAATGTCACTAAGGACTCTGATTTAGAAATGGTTCAGTGCCTGCATTACCCTAGTTACACTGAGTAATATATTACCAAGGCACCCAAACAGTGACATCAGATGTCTTGGTTCAGGGTGACAAGAGCTGTGGAAAGTCACAGTCTCTACTGACAGTTAGAGTTATGGGATCTGAGTTTAAAGTGGCAGCTTTAAAAGCCAATGACATGCCATAACTTCCACTTAATGCTGTTGTTTGGGATATATAACTGATTGTTATATTATTTAATTCATGGACAAGAATATTTCTGTAATGGTGCATTTGGCAGATGTACAGAAATCTACTTTTCACAATTCCATATCCATTTTTGACAGTGGTCACAAGGGTTACATGTGTTAATGTATTACATTAACTTCATTAACAGCTCCAGATCAGTTAAGAAAACTAGAGATTAGGCTGTATGTGTTTGGAAAGATTAAAACAGTTCCTCCACTAATGCAAAATACATTTTTGGTACTTTTATTGACTGAACAAGCTCTAATTTATTGAAAAGGTCTAAACCATTATAAGACAGCCAATTAATAAAAACTCTCTCAGCAATGTAAACCATCTAAGTCGGGATTCTGATTTACAGTCGGGTATGCAATAGAGATTTTGCAAGAGCTTCTATTTATTGACTGTAGCTTACATGGGGAGAAAAAAGAAAAAACAAGCTGGAGTTCTGTGTGATTTCTATTTTGAACGCGGTGCTAAGGGTCCAGTAGTGAAGTGTGAGAGTCACAGAGAATTGATCTTTACACCTTTTTAGTGGAAGTGCCAGTGCACTCATGGCTTCTACAGCACTAAAGGGGGTAAAATAGTAAATTTAACAGAAGAGAGGTTGCAAACCAGTGAATCAGGATAGAAGTCACTAAAACCAGTAGATGGATCAGCATGTGTGAGGAACTGCAGGTCTTTAGGGCTGACACAACATCCTGATAAAAAGTAATGGAGAATAGATGAGCCAAAGGGGAAGTTCTATGCTGCAAGTGTCATCAAGAAAGATGGGATCATGAGGTGAAGGGACTGACTTGGCTAGATGAATAAAGGCTCCATGCAAAGAGATATATCTAATGCTTTGACATTGATTCAACCTCTGTATCTCAGTATCACCCAAAGGGAGCGAGAGAGGAAATGCCAAGGGAAGAAATAAGAACAATGATAAGTGATATTAGCAATCATTATTGAATGTACAATAGTGAAGCCCAGGGTGTCAAAAATATAAGAAGTAAGACAAACAAATGTTAAAAATAAGACAAATAGCTAAATAGATACCAGGCACATGTGATGACACTATGATAAGAGAAGCAGTCTGATTGACTGTGGCATTGCTGAGCAAAAGTAAGGAATGGACAAGGCCAGTGATGAAGGTTGTGACAGAGCTGTGAGAAGCTATAATGAGAGGCTTCCAGCAGGAGATACGAGATTTGCTGACAGGTTTACAATGGTAGCTGAGGAGGGGACACATATGGTGGAAAAAGAAGATGAAGAGAAAAGCGCCATTATAAAAACCCCAGACTCTTCCTTGACCAGTAGAGAGGATTTAGCAGCAGCAGAGATGAGTTTGTAATATGAGAGGAAAAGATTGATGATAACTGCGAGACATGGGACAGGCCAAAGTTATCACAGCAATTTTTTTGGTGGTACAGTATGTATCCTTACCCTTCATAGCTCCAGGGTTCCTGGTTTCATCCTGAGCCTGGTTTAATGTCTATGTGGGCTTCTTTCTGTTTCTCTGAATTCTTTTTGCATACCAAAAACATAGGTGGATTGGACCTTGGTGTAAATGTGTGCATGGGGCCCTGCAATGGACTGCTGTTTTGTCCAGGGTGGGGTGTGTTCCCACCTATTACTACTGTTCATGGATTAGGGTTTGTATCCACCAAGATCCCGAACATGATAAATTCAATTCAATTTTTATTTGTATAGCGCTTTTTTACAATAGACATTGTCTCAAAGCAGCTTTACAGAAATGGAAACATGGTATACAGATAATAAAGGTGTGAATTTATCCCAACTGAGCAAGCCACTGAGTGGCAACAGTGGCAAGGAAAAACTCCCTATGATGTTTTAAGAGGAAGAAACCTTGAGAGGAACCAGATTCAGAAGGGAACCCATCCTCATTTGGGTAACAACAGATAATGTGAAAAAATTTGATAATGGATTTATACGAAGTCTGTAAGTTCTTAGGTGCAGCCAAGTCCCAGTAGTCCGGAATTAGAGAAGATTTGAGCTCCATCCAGAGGCAGAAAGGATTTGAATCTCCAGTATCTCTATAAATTTGTGTGGGGCTCGACAAAAGGAGAGAGGGAGAAAAACATTTTTTATGAGTGTGAATTAGTAAGATAGAATCTATTCAGGGTAGGCTTGAGTAAACAAATACATTTTAAGCCTAGACTTAAACACTGAGACTGTGTGAGTCCCGAACACTAATAGGAAGACTGTTCCATAACTGTGGGGCTCTATAAGCGAAGGCTCTTCCCCCTGCTGTAGCCTTCACCATTCGAGGTACCGTCAAATAGCCTGCATCTTTTGATCTAAGTAGGCGTGGAGGATCATATAAAGCCAAAAGGTCGCTTAGATTTGTGACGCGAGACCGTTTAGTGCTTTATAGGTTAATAAAAGTATTTTAAAGTTAATGCGAGATTTTACTGGGAGCCAGTGCAGTGTTGATAATATTGGTGTGATATGGTCGTATCTTCTAGTTCTAGTTAGGACTCTAGCAGCTGCATTCTGGACTAAGTGGAGCTTATTTATATTCCTATTGGAACATCCAGACAGTAAGGCATTACAGTAATCCAATCTAGAGGTGACAAATACATGAACCAGTATTTCCGCATCATGGCATGACAATATGTTTCTTATCTTATCTGAGATGAAAGAAAGCTATCCTAGTAATATTATCTACATGAGCATCAAATGATAGGCTGGAGTCAATAATCACTCCAAGGTCTTTAACTGCTGCACATGATGAAACAGAAAGACCATCCAGAGTTACTTTGTAATCAGAATGATTACTTCTAGCTACACATGGTCCTAATAATAGTATTTCTGTTTTATCAGAATTAAGTAAAAGGAAGTTAGTTAACATCCACCGTATAATGTCCTTTACACAATCCTCAACTTTACTAAGCTTCTGTCTGTCCTCTGGCTTCGCTGAAACATACAACTGTGTATCATCAGCTTAACAGTGGAAGCTAATTCCATGTTTACGAATAATTTGTCCTATGGGTAACATATATAAAGTAAAAAGCAGTAGGCCTAAAACAGAACCCTGTGGAACTCCAAAAGTAACCTCAGTACGCATGGAGAAGTCTCCATTTACTGTACATCTACGAACTGAAAACGATCGGTCAGATAAGACCTGAGCCAGGAAAGGACTGTTCCCTTAATACCAACAACATTTTCTAATCTATCAAGGAGAATAGTGTGATCTATAGTATAAAAAGGTGCACTATGGTCAAGTAACACAAGCAGCGAGACACAACCCTGATCAGAGGTCAGTAGAAGTAGTAGATTTACTACTTTAACTAATGCTGTCTCTGTGCTATGATGAGGTCTAAATCCTGACTGATACATTTCATGAATGTTGTTCCTATCTAAGTACGAGCATAAGCGCTTTGCTACAACCTTTTCTAAACTCTTAGAGATAAAGGGGAGATTTGATATTGGTCTGTAGCTGGACAATTGAGATGTGTCAAGGTCAGGTTTTTTAATCAATGGTTTATTAACGGCTAATTTAAGTGATTTAGGTACATAGCCAGTGCTAAGGGAAGAATTTATTATATTTAAAAGTGGTTCAATTACTCAATTCTGACAAATCTGTTTAAACAAACATGTAGGTATGGGATCTAGTATACAAGTTGATGAATTGGCTGAAGAGATTAATGTAGCTAGTTCGGTCTCTCTAAGTGGAGCAAAACACTCTAAATATTGATCTGATATTGCTACATTGTCATCTAATGGGTTTGTTACTGTCACCGGGTGTGGAAACGTCACAATCGCGAGAGCGGAAGTCAGTAAAGCAACGCGGATCTATGAATCTATAGGCAGCGTGAAACGTGAGATGTGCAAGGTTCAGGCGATCGAACGAACAAGATAAACTGGGCAAGACAGAGACGTAGTCGAAAACCGTAAGTAAGAGTTGAGGTAAACTAGGAAGTCAATCAAAGTAGAAAGACTTGGTATCGCAGAGAAACAAGGTCGCTAAGTGTATACTTCGCAATGACCCCGAGGCAAGTGATTCTCTAAATACTAGTGGAGGGTGTGTGTGTGTGTGAGCGTGTGTGATTGGCAGCAGGTGTCTCAGATCAGAACTCTGGGGACCTTGAGCGCATACGTGTGTGCAAGGTGCGCGTTGCATTCTGGGATCTGGAGTTCTGATCCGACGGAACTGTGACAGAACCCCCCCCCAAGGGGCTCACTCCGGGAGCCGACCTCCCTCTTGGCTACCCCAGGGTCGTGGGCCTGGGAGTTCAGGATGCGTGGCGTGAAAGTCTTAGGTTAGTTCGGGATCTAGAATGTCCTGATGGTGGACCCAGCATCGCTCCTCAGGCTCGTACCCCTCCCACTCGACCAGATACTCCAACTTGCCCTGTCTACGTCGGGACTTGAGAATTATCTTGATGAGGTACACCGGTTGTCCCTCCATCTCAAGCGGTGCAGGTGGATGTTCAGAGGGGACCTCCGTGGCTAGCGGGTTTGAGTCTAGACACGTGGAAGGAGGGGCAGATGCAACTATATTGTGGGAGTTTCAGACGGTACGTGACTTCATTAATCTGCTTGAGAATCCGGAACGGGCCCGGGTACCTCGGGTTAGTTTTTTGCAGCCATGGACAGTAGTGAGACTGCGGTAGATAGTCAATACATGGGCGTAACTCGCCCCCCTTTTTCTCCACAAAGAAAAACCCCACAGACGCTGGGGAGGTAGATGGCCGGACATAACCTTGTGCAGTGCTTCCTGGATATACTCCTCCATGGCCCATTGCTCAGGGAGCGATAAAGTATAAACCTTCCCCAGCGGAGCTGTTGCACCGGGCAGTAAGTCAATGGCACAATCGTAGCTGCGATGTGGGGGCAGGCCACTAGCTTTCTTCTTGCTGAAGACTCTTCTAAGATCATGATAGGCCCTGGGGATCGAAAGGTAGTCTGTGCTGTCCGGTCTCTCTATGGAAGTTGACGCGAGCTGAATCGTGGGGATGGGGAGACAG
The DNA here is from genome assembly GCA_012411365.1 of Ameiurus melas. NCBI lineage: Eukaryota > Metazoa > Chordata > Actinopteri > Siluriformes > Ictaluridae > Ameiurus > Ameiurus melas. Next base: position 17,651,102 of record CM022758.1, on the reverse strand, counting down.
TGCTGAAGACAATGAGGAGATCTGCTCGTGATGTAGAGCACTGGTGTGAAGGAGAATTGGGTCTGTTATCCGGGTAATGATGCCATCCCCTATGGGGGCTCCGTCAGTGGCCTGGATGCGACGGGGACTAGTGAGACTGCGGACCCATATGTTGTATCGACGCACTGTTTCCTGGTCAATGAAGTTCCCCGCCGCGACGGAGTCAATTAGTGCATCTAAACTACAAGAAACCTTAGAGTATTCCAAGACATCATGAATGATCAATGCACCCTGAGTTATGTACCGGGTAGGAGAATCAGGACGTACCTTAAGAGGCGTAGTGCTTAAACCGGTACTTTCCTGATGAGGTTTACGCGGTCGGCGAGGGCACTGTAGTATGATGTGGTCCCTAGCGCTGCAGTAGAAACAGAGGTGCTCCCGGCGTCATCGCTCACGTTCTTGTGGGTTTACGTGTGCTTGCCCCAACTGCATGGGCTCCTCAGGGCTCTCCGTTAAGGATCTCTCTGCCTCGGTTCTTATTGGCCTGCGTTTCCGTAGAACGTTTCCAGACGGATGGCCATGGTGATAAGTCCATCAAGAGATGACTCGTAGTGCGGCTTGGTTTAACTTGGCTACCTGCGTGTGTAATTCGGTGAGGCGTTGATCATTTTCACAAATTATCCTGCCGTCTCCCTTGATGGCGCGAGCCATTTGGGGATCTCCCGCTGTGTCCATCAGTAGGCGAAGTATTCTGTCACCGGGTGTGGAAACGGCACAATCGCGGGAGCGGAAGACAGTAAAGCAATGCGGAGCTATGAGTCTATAGGCAGCGTGAAACGTGAGATGTGCAAGGTTCAGGCGATCGAACGAACAAGATAAACTGGGCAAGACAGAGACGTAGTCCAAAACCGTAAGTAAGAGTCGAGGTAAACTAGGAAGTCAATCAAAGTAGAAAGGCTTGGTATTGCAGAGAAACAAGGTCACTAAGCGTATACTTCGCAATGACTCCGAGGCAAGTGATTCTCTAAATACTAGTTGAGGGGGTATGTGTGTGAGTGTGTGTGATTGGCAGCAGGTGTCTCAGATCAGAACTCCGGGGACCTTGAGCGCATGCGTGTGTGCAAGGTGCGCGTTGCATTCTGGGATCTGGAGTTCTGATCCGACGGAACTGTGACAGTTACAGTACTGTCTGGTTTTAATTTAATGGCCTGTATTTCTAATATTTTCAACCTTATCAATGAAAAATTTCATGAAATCTTCACTGCTATGTAATGATTGAGTGTTTCTCTCTGTAGAGGTTTTATTCCTAGTTAATTTTGCTACAGTGTTGAATAGGAATCTGGAATTGTTTTTGTTATCTCATATTAAGATGGAGAAATAGATTTTCCTAGCATCGGCAAGAGATTTCCTATATATCAGTAGGCTCTCCTTCCATGCTGTTTGAAATATCACCAGTTTGGTTTGACGCCATTTACATTCTAATTATCGAGATGTCTGTTTTAAGGTTCGAGTTTGATCATTATACCAGGGTGCTAATTTTTTCTCTCTAATTATTTTTTGTTTGAGTGGAGCCACTTTATCTAGCGTGTAGCGAGTGTTGACTCCAAGCTTTCAGTTGCCTGAACAAGTTCTATTGGATTTGACGGTGATCCCAATCTAATAGATGTTTCTGCGAGGTTATTTATGAAGCTCGGCGCAGTAGCTGATGTGTAGGTATGTTATACACGGTAGTGAGGCGAGGTGGAAATATTATGATCAATATGTATTATGAATGAGATAAGATAATGGTCTGAGACAACTTCAGACTGAGGAAAAATTACAATATTTTCTATACTTAGTCCGTATGTTAGTATGAGGTCAAGAGTGTGACCACCATTATGAGTAGGCCCGATTACGTTCTGATTAATCCCTTCTGAATCTAAGATGGACAGAACCGCTGTTCTCAGAGGGACTTCCAGGTTATCAAAATGAATATTAAAATCTCAGACGATTAATGCTTTATCTACAGACACAACCAGGTTTGAGACAAAGTCTGCAAATTCACTAAGAAATTCAGTATATGGCCCTGGGGGTCTGTAAATAATAATTAGAGGAATTGACTTATTTTTTGTGGCTATATAACTTACACTGTTATATGGAATTTCAAAAGAATTAAATTGATGCTTAGGTTTTTGTGTGACAACTAGATTTTCACTATGGATGAGACCAACACCTCCTCCTCTATCAGTTAAATGAGGCTGATTTACATAACTGTATCCAGGAGGACTGGCTTCATTTAATGCTATGTACTCATTTGATTTAATCCAAGTTTCCGTTAAACACATTAAATTATATTTCTGATCTGTAATGATGTCGTTGACAATAAGAGCTTTAGACGCAAGAGATCTAATGTTTAAAAGTCCCAGCTTCAGATTAAAAGTGCTGGCTGTGCATTCAATATGATTCAATTTTATGGTAATTAGGTTATGAAGACAAATTTTCCGTGATTTTCCATATATTTGTATAGCTCGGCGAACAGACACAGTCTCTACAGTATATATAACCGTTGCTGGACAATTAATTGAGCATTGATTATGCTGAATGTTATTGTTGGAAGATGTACTTACGTTAGGCAGTCACTTGGTGTGTAGCGCCTTGGAGATGTTGTCAGACAGCAGTTCCGCTCCAACGATGCTGGGGTGCAGGCCATTAGGATGAAACAACCTAGGACGCTCCCAGAACAGATTCCAGTTATTGACAAACACCAGATTCTGCTCATCACACCAAGAGACTAACCAATCATAGCAAGAAGTCTACTGAACTTTTCTGCTCCACGTCTGAATGTGGGAAGAGGTCCAGAGATGATGATCTTCGTGGTGGGTGATCTGCCTCGGATCATCTCGATCAGGTTGGAGAAGTCCCTCTTCAGAACCTCCAACTGCCGCAGCCTGATGTCGTTCCGCACGATGGAGTCCCTGACGATCACAGCGTTAAGTCTAGTCTGATGGAGAAGTGCGAAGCGGTTCCTGGTTGGAATCTCGAACACCGGAGGTGGAGAGGTCCTCGCCCGGGGTACAGCCCTCGCCTTCCGCCGCTGGTTCACCCAAGGCTCGAGGTGTGTTGGCGCCGACGTGACGGAGACCACGGCTGGGAAAGTCCTAGGTGCACGGTCCCTGCGCAGATAAACACACGGCGTAGAGGGGCTGGGAGTGGAAATACCACACTGTGTGCTTACCTTGGATGTGTAGGCAGAGGCACACGATGTTTCCAGTTCGTCGCTCCTGCAGCTGGGCCTGCTTGTCGAGTAGGCCGCGGATCTGCTTCTCCTCCAGTTCCAGCCGCACCATGTGAAGCTCGAGCAAGCCCTCATCTGCACTCAAAACCGGAGAGACAGTAGACATATTTGTTTTTTTAACAAAAACAGCGATAAATGCAGAATATGAAACGTAAACAAGGCTAGCGATAGGTGATGCAAGCGGGCTACGGGCTAATCGCAAGCTAGTCACGGATGTTTGTACAAACAATCGAATTTAGCGACAGCGCAATGTAATGATTGTTTTATCTAAACTAGTGTAAATTATATTTGTATAACGTAACGTAAATAATTTTAAAGTATAGAGATGAGAAAAAATCAATGTATTAGCGTTAGCTCGAAGGACGCTGCTTCCTGCTTGACCACTGTCACTGAAAGTCAGTAAATGTACATGAAGTCATGGGTGCCACTGTACTCCCAAACTTTAGCAGCAAGCAAATGGGAAAGCAATTGGATGCTCAAAGATGATAATAAAAATTATGATCTAATACAGTTTGACATTGCTTAATATTAATAGGTTTTTATTGTAAAATTAATTAGTCTACTTAAATTGTAAAATAAATCAGTTAAAAATTGCATTAGCAATTAGAAAATATTTTGTTGTCTTTTTTATGCTAAATCTGACAAACAAGGGAAAGTTTGACAAACAACTGAAAATCTACAGCTGTAATTAGTAAAATAACACCCTTAAAAAAGAAATACACTATATGGGCAAAAGTACGTGGACACCTGACTATCACATCCCTATGTGGGCCTTCACCAAACTGTTGCCACTAGGTTGGAAGCACACTGTTGGAAAGATTGTCTTTGTATGCTGTAGCATTATGATTTTACATTCATTGGAGGCCCAAACATGTTCCAGCATGACAATGTCACTGTTTACTAATGTGCCTGTGGCTAAATGGACACATCCCCAAAGTCACACTCCAAAATCTAGCGGAAAGCCTAGAAGGTTATAAAAACAGCAAAGGGGAAGTTAAAAAAGCACCTGTGGGTGTGATAGACAGGTATCCATATACTTTTGGCCAAACAATGTACATAAAAGCCTTGTTTTATCACATGATACCAAAACAACAACAACAACAACAACAACAACTAATGATAATAATAATAATAATAATAATAAATATAGATGCAAGCAGCAATTATGGGGCCAAGCACACAGAAGCAATGCAAGGCAAGGAAATAGCAAGCATGATTTTAGCATGGTTGTGATTTTATGAAAAATTGATCAGAAGTTATAAGCAAAAATATATATTTTTAAGAATTTTATAATAATGTCAACTCCAATCTAACTACAATCATATTAAAACTAGTATGTGGTATAATTATGTTGTCACGGTTCTCCCACAGTAACAGCGTGAGCTGAGTGCTGTTGCGCAGGCGCGGACTTCTTCTGTGGTGATGTCATGTCTTCGCCCCGTCGCGTCAGATGTGCGTACACGGAAGTGCGCACAACTGTTAGGGTTACCGGCTAATGAATGGGACAGCTATATATACCGTGAGCCTCATATTTTTCTAGCCTTAGTCCTAGTCACAGTTATAGTTCTAGTCATAGTCATAGTCATAGCCGAGTTAGCTTTAGCCTTAGCCATAGTCAGTGAGCATAGCTTAGCTTAGGAGTTCTGTTTCTATTGTTTTGCTTTGCACCCGGCACTGTAAATAAAACTCACCGTTTCACTGCGATTGTATCCTGCCTACTTCCTTCCCGTCACCCCACCTGACATATGTTGTAGACTTTCCCTCCAATTTTCTTTTAGCTCTGTAGGGCATAAAAATATTTAATCATTCCACTAAACATACACAACGGTACATATTTATTTAATGTGCCTAATATTGTAATAATCTGTTTTAGAAACTCAGTTTTATATATTTTTAATCTGTATGTGTTCTTGGGTTAAGGCTTGTGTTTAAAAGGAAGAAACACTAACTACAGGGATCTAACTATCTGCACAACCTAAAATGATCTGTAGTGCACTTTTTGCACTGTAAATCTCTAAGTCTCCTGTTCCTCTTCACATGATAATACAATACCTAAAACAGCTCTCTCATTTGGAGGCTTAATTAGCTAAAGAAACAAATCTTTCATTTTCTTCTACAAATAGACTGTGGGAATAAAATCACATTATCCACAATTCATTTGAAACTATTAGCATGGGTTTCTTTTTTATGTAACAATGAATTTGAGCTAATTATATCCCTGTGACTCATGCCAGTGGACCTCAGCATTACTGAATGACCAGGTACACATTACATTTGTTTTATCTAAATGTCTAAACTGATGGATTTGCTTTCACTTAGAGATTGTTGCCCTTGAGTGCCAGGAACTCAATAAAACTGCATGTTTTATTTTTTCTTTCTGAGAAATTTAAATGAAAATAAGGCAACTATGCTGCAAAGATTAGATGCTTATTTATTTATTTTTGAGTAATGGTTCAGTTTAAAGCCATCAGCAGCTGCAGTCTCCAGGGCAGGTAATGTGAGCTTCTAAGGCCATCTAATGAACGGATGACCTGATCACCATTTGGTGCAATTCTAAACCTATAAATATGACTCCAGTCCACTAATTTGATTGGACTAGTAGCATTCCAAGATTGATTATACTGAGTATAACCATACTGAGATGTTGTATCAATTCACTGTTGTGTTGTAAAATTCTATCAACAGTCCCACTGAAACTGTTCCTACAGTAGTCTTATTGACATGATCATCATACATGGCAAACATAACATTTTTCATGAGTATAAGTTCTGACTTAAAATATGAAAGATTTTTTGATGAAGATGAAAAGGAAGAAGGTAATCCATTTGCATTGGCTACACCTTTAATGGAAATGTACATACCATTGTCAGCGAGTTGCATCTTCGGGATTTATTTCCTCTATGCACTCATTCACTTGTTAGGCAGTCAGAAAGGAGAAAAAAATTTTTTAGATTGTTATGTTGTTACTAAGCATTGCTACTAGGAAATGAGTAATTGCGCAATGGTCTCGAAGGAGCCGGCATTCTAAATATACCAGTTTACAGATACCTAGTGTAACATGGTGATAGGATAAGAAAGGCACACTGCTCCATTATGGCCTTAATTCCTCATCCTATTATACACTTACACCAGCTGGATCTCTCAAAACTCTCCCAGCATTCCACTGAGACCTCTGCCCTTGAATATAAATTTATGACATCTATATTTAAATCAGCTATATTATTAACAGCTCAATTTTCATGCTTCCATCTCGGCCCATTTTCTCCACTCTCATTTGGATTTAGACCAGACTGAACAAAAGTCATGCTCTCCTCATGGATTTTTAAAGAGGCATCTTTACTCCCCAAAATAAACTGATCTTCAGCCATACCTTGGTAGCTCCAGCTGACTTCAAAGGCAGCCAGTCTTAAGCTTGTCCTCGATCTCCCACTCCTAAGAACAGATAAGGGACTGGTTATCCCCATGACATGCCCAAGATAAATCTGTATCTTTAGAGGGGACCTGTGATTTCCCCACAGTCCTACTGCAGATGTCATGTTGTGGATGGTGTACGTGAAATAATACATGCAGAAAACATCCCCAATATGTACACACACACACACACACACACACACACACACACACACAAAGCAATGCAATCACTTGTTCAAATCTGTGCAAAACAAATAACTGAATAAAATATTCATGATAAGCCTCAGCTCAAAATAGAAACATTAAAATGTTAAAAACTAAAATTTTCTTTAGAAATGTTATGCAAAAAGAGAACAAATACAACAATACTTCACCTCCAAGATTTTCTTGAGAAGTGTTGTCCGAGATAGGGTTTTTCAATAGCGTCTAGACCACTACCCTTAAGCCCTGAAAAGATAGGAAAAGGAAATGCAGACTGAAGGCTCACATTGTGGTTTTTTCCTTCTTCAACTGCAATATGAGGTAACAAAAGCAAGAGACAAATTGAAAACAGTCAAATATAAAAGGAATATAGCAAGCATTCAAGTAAATCTAATAGGAGTCTAGTAGGCTTTAGTGCCAAGAATTGCCCTTTATTATTACCTATATTATTCTGTGACCTATAAAATAGCACTTGATCCAGTATGTCCTTTTTGCACAATAAACTAGACTTACAGATGTAGACAGTGTGAAGCTTAAACAGGGGTGAAAAACACTTTAAATAGTGTGCTCAATTTAATGTGGACATGAAATAATAATTTAAGGTCATGGAATTAATACTGCTCTAGGCTTGAGCTGATATTGCACATAACTTGCAAAGTCATGCCACTGTTTTTGCTCATTATGCAGAGTTAATGCTGAAATTGCACATATCAGAATCCAGAACTCAGATGTAGAGCCCATAAACGACATGCGTGTGATTTTCTAGCTGCAGCTCAAAACACTTTTGAAAATACACTAAGCAAATGAGGACTTTTTTATGGGAATATAATACAATGTGCCATAAAGGTTAATGATGATGCTTCACCAGTGTATTTTCCTGTTCTGTTCTGTTCTCTGCCACTTTATCAAATAGCTGCTCAGTCTCAATATTTTATCACCTCAGATGACTGCTGAACTTGAAATAGAGCATATTCACCACTGCCTCTTCTTTGTGATGTTTGTTATGCATCTATGTAAGGGAATGCCCTATGTTAAGCAATGTCGTTCCCATTTTTCCATTTCAGCTATTTAGGATGTCTCTGACTTATTCCGACTCATACTGCTATCACACAGTCAGACGCTGTTTCTAAACCATATGTTACACTGCACACATAGTTTGCAGCTTCATTCTGTGTTTGAAAAGTGCAAAAGGTTAATCACTTCTGCTGATTTGTGCTTAATGACTGTCAGAATGTTGTGAAGGTCACTGCATGCTACAGGGGAAAAAAGGTTTGAGTCAGGAAGTCTGATAGAAATGGCTGAAAGGATATCCATAAGCTACCTCAGCATCTACAGCAGCAGTGAGAAGAATATCATATATAATATTGATGCAGACATTTATTCAATAGGAACACAAATCAGATTGCCTGTTACAGGACTAAGGCATGCATATTTTATTGGTACATCTCTTATTAATATATGTATGGTGATTTAAATAGATCTCTCTATTAAACTCTTTCAATCTCTATTTCAATCTTTCTTTCAATCTCTCTCTCACTCACTCTCTCTGTGTGTCTTTCTTTCTTTCTTTCTTTCTTTCTTTTTGTGTGTGTATGTGTGTCTCAGCAGTGTGGTATTTGAGACTGATTTGCTGCATACACACACATTCCACTATGATTTTAGAGTAGAAGATTTTTCAGCCTGACTGTTTGTATATGTAATATAGAGGTGCTCTGAGCAGAACCAGCTCAAATCATAGTCACACAGATGCAGCGGAACATCCACAGGATGTTTCATTGAGATCTGGTTGTTATTATAAATGAGAAACAATGTATAAATAAAAATAATGCTTTTTTGTAATGTTATTATTGTTTTTTTTAACACCACTTTCTAAATGATTAGCATGCATTTAATTTTAATATTTGGTATAGCCTCACAGTTAATAGTTAGCATGTTCGCCTCACACCGCCAGGGTTGGGGTTCAATTCCCCGCGCTGCCCCGGGTACTCTGGTTTCTTCTCCCAGACCAAAGACATGCATGGTAGGCTGATTGGCATTTCCAAAGTGTCTGTAGTGTATTATTGGGTGTGTGAATGTGTATGTGATTGTGTGATGTGATGAATTGGCACCCTGTCCAGGGTGTACCCCGTTGTACCCAATTCTCCCTGGAATAGGCTCCAGGTTCCCCGTTACCCTGAAGAACAAGCGGTAGAGAAAATGAATGGTTGCATGGTATAATCTACCCTGTAAACATTATTATCACTTTTATTTTACTGTCTAACAAGAATGTAGACTTTCTATATTTTCTATATGCTTTCTATATATTTTAGCATGCAAACATCCTGTGTCAATTCAGACCAGAGGTTAAAATTTGAAGATTGTGTCAGTTACTGTAAAACAATTAATTTGTGTCTCTACAACAATTTCTGTGTAAATTTTGATTATTTGCTTCAACCGTTTCTTGAAAGCTCTAGTGTTTCTCCTGGAACCAGTTTTTGTTATAACAAAGTTATGACAAATTTAATTATTTAGCACAAATGATGGTCTTGATACCAATCAAATAGCAGTGATTGCTTATTTCTATATAAAGAATTCAATAAAGCCTTCAGAACTCAGGCAACATTGATATTAATTACTTTACCAAAAAAAATGTTTGTCACATTTCTGATATGCAGGCTTGGGGAGTAACGGAATACATGTAATGGCATTACGTAATCAGGATCCAAAAAACTGGCAACTAAAATCCATTACAATAACATAAAATAAACCCAAAAGTAATCAGATTATAGGTACATTTTGTAAAAAAAAATAAAAATAAAAATTAATACTTTAAGGAATATTTTATTTTTTTATTTAAAACCAAAACAATTTATATTATGACATAACACAATATAGACAGCTGTTTGATTATGGTTCTGGTTCTCTCTTGCCAGTCTGGTGCATATGAAAATATATTTTACGCAAAGTTAATTTTGTAGAAATTAGCACAAATTATTCAAAATTACTTTTATGAAGTAATTTGCAACTATGTTACATTAGAGAGTGGAGGACAGATGCAAATGCATATAAGAGCTTTATTATATGAGAGACAGGCAGACAAATCTAAATTGTGAAACATAGACGTGGTCATAAATAGGCAATAGGTCAGGCAATCGGCAAGCGGGCATAAACGACACAAAACAAGAATCGAAAACGAGGGCTAGAACAAGATCAATACAAGGACACAAAAAACGATGAACAATGGCTTGGTATATGGAAAACACACGTAATACTTTGCAAAGACTAGTGTTCAGTCTTTTGTATGTGCGGTGTGATTGTGTGTGAGATTTGATGCAGGTGTGCGTGATTAGAATAAAAGTGAGTGTTCTGGGAATTGCGGTCCATGGCGGCCATGTTTGAAGGCTGCAGTGCAGGATGGGAAATGTAATCATTGGTTTGCTGTGATATGACGAACTGCAACGGAATTATTTTTTTAAGTAATCCTCCCAACATTGCTGATATGATTGAACTATAATAGATTTCTGTTTTAATTATTAGTTATAATTATTTATATAAGTTCTTAATAGGGAGCTGGGAGGAGACCTCGGGGAAGACCCAGGACTAGGTGGAGAGATTATATTTCCACACTGGCCTGGGAACGCCTCGGGATCCCCCAGTCAGAGCTGGTTAATGTGGCTCAGGAAAGGGAAGTTTGGGGTCTCTTGCTGGAGCTGTTACCCCCGCGACCCGATTATGGATAAGTGGTTGAAGATGGATGGATGGATAAGTTCTTAATATTGTAGCTCTGGTGCAACCAGTTACCATCAGAAGTCACATAATTATTTGAATGGAGTCTAGCTCTGTGCAATTAAAATGTAATGTGACTTCAATATAAATATGCATGTTCATGATGTCCAGAGGCTTCCAGATATCCAGAGGCTATTAGAGAACATACCTAAACAAACAGCATTATGAGGACCAAAGGACTATTAAAACAAGACATCACAATACAAGGAGGGTTCTGGAAAGTTATCAGTCAGGGTTTGTTCATTAAATAAATACCATCTCTGTATCCCAATCTCTGAACATCCTAAGAACCAAAAAACCCATTATTAAAACATGGAAAGATTATGACCACAACTGTCCACCAAAGTCACCAGAGGAGGCCGTCTACCAAATGTCAGTGACCAGGTAAGAAAGGCATTAATCAGAGAATCAACCAGGAGGCCAAAGGTAAGTCTGAAGGAGCTGGAGAAATCACAGCTCAGATGGGAGAAGCTGTTCATAGGCCAAGCTACTCTACAAAGCTGAATGAAGAATGTTATTACTGAAAGAAAAAAAAACAAACATGTGAAGTTCTGATTGGAGTTCGCTAAAAGGCATTTTGCAAGCTCATCAAACATGGAAAAAAAATTCTCAGGTCTGATGAAATCAAAATGAAACTTTTTGGCCTTGGCATAAAATCACCTTTCCCACAGTGAAGGATGGTGGTAGTGGCATTGTGTTTTGGGGAGGCCTTTCATCAGCAGGGAATGGGAAATTGGTTAAGGCTGGGCTTGAATAAATTTGCCAAGAAGAATGGGCAAAAATGTCAGGATCCAAATGTGCAAAGCTGATATTCCACATACTCATATTTCACACAATGTTGCAGCTGTAATTGCATGCAAAGGTGGTTCTACCAAGTACTGACTAATTTATTGTTTAATTAACCTTTGTGCCACAGTAAAAATATTTTGCGCCTTGAAATGTTATACATATCATGTAAACAAAATGAAAACAATTCTAATTATGTCCATTCAAGATTGTAACACTACAAAATGGGGAAACGTTTTGGGATTGGGGGAGGGGATCAAGGTATTAGTATATAATGTATATTATTCTTGTGCTAGGTCTGGCAATAGCACAGTTAAGATTACTTTAAAAAGGTCCATGTAAAAGTCAATGTATTTAAAAAACCGCAACAACAACAAAATGTTTAGTGAAAATATTTTTAGAATGTATGAGAAGGTAATCATTGCTATTATTTGCCTAGGTTCTAACTGTTCCAAACTCCCAGGCGCATAACATCACTAATTACCACAATGAAAAAGCAAGTCATCTGTACAAATGTTATGGTAATATCTGTGTCACATAAACTAGGATGCAGCGGGTTCAACTGCAGATTTATTGAAATAAAGTGCAAAACAAACAACAAGGATCAAGAACATAAACAATGGATACTAGGCAAACACAGACTAAGTGCACAACAAAAAGCTTGACAATGAGGTGAAGAAAAAATATAACTTATATAGGGGTGCTAATGAGGGTGAGACAAAACACGGGAGAGTGATCAGGACATGTGACATGCTGGGGCTGCTGTGTCCTGTAGTTTTTGTTATGTTAACATAACAGTATGACAATGAATGCAAACAGACCTTTGTTTAAAGTTATTTGGGTTAGCAAATGTGTCTAATGTTAACTTAAAGGCAATGATTCATGCCAGCAAAACAGTAGCTATTCGCATAAGCAAATTAAAGCAATAATAGCTATATCTGAATAAGATGTTATAAAGTGGACATAACTTGTTTTGATAAGGTTAATGTTAGGTCACTTGCTAGATGTCATTTACATAAACATATATTACAGCTATTGTTAGTTAGCCAACACAGTTAATGTAGGTAGTTGGAAAATGTTTGCTGGTACTTATTTTTGCAAAGCAGGATTTAATTTCTATGCTAAATAATTAATCTTGCCAAAACACAGGGTGAGCTGGTCAAGCTTTTAGATCTGTGCCAGCTGATAAGGTATTTTTCAGACTAAACTAATAAGGAATAAATTGCTATTCTATGATGTAGCATAGGTAGCTCTGATTCAGAAGCTGTTTCTGCAACATTTACCTTGACATGTATTCAGGCGGCTAGTAGCTGGTCAGAATAAGATAGATTTGTCAGCAGAGTAACATTACTAAAGTTATAACTAGTTATAGTTTCTGGATGTACAGTGTGTCTAAACTGAAGTAGTTAAATGTTTTACAGTGTTAAGGTAATGTAGAGGTGAATACATGCAGGTTAGTTGGCTATGTAGTATTGATATAGTGTTGTGCTGTCATAGTGTGTTGCCTCACCTAATCCTATTCATAATTGCCTTTGGGGCTGCATATGTTTTTTAAGTCATGTACCGTAATTTCCGGACTATAAGCTGCTACTTTCTTCACACGCTTTGAACACTGCGGCGGCTTAAACAATGATGCGACTAATTTATGGATTTTTATGGGCTAACAAGTTTCATGCCGCCAAAACATTTAGCCTCGTCACATTGAACAAATGAAATTACCCAACAGGTCACAGTGGACCAATGAAACTGTTCAAATTAAATCTAACACACTCGCACTACATTCTTCAGATCAGCTGTTTTGCGCTTCATGCACACCCCCTCATCAGGGAAAACACACGAAGAAATGCATATTGGTTGACGTCATGTCTCCGCCCCGTCTCGTCATGTGTTGTCGAGTCACGTATCTTTTGGTATTGCCCGCAGCTGTTAGCAGTTTGGGCTAATAAAGCTGGTGTGTATATATACCGGGAGCCATGACACACACAACGTGGGTAATTAGATAGCGGATATAGTTGAGTCTTTGTTCGTGCCATGTGTCTTAGTTCTTGTTCATGTTTCCTAAAAGCCATGTCTGAGTTCATGTCAAGGCTAGTTAGCTTATAGCATAGCTTATAGCTTAGCCTGTAGTCTAGTAGCTTGTAGCATAGCTTATAGCCTAGTAGTTTGTAGCATAGCTTATAGCCAAGTAGCCGATAGTATAGCTTAGAATTGTATAGATGTAGTGGTTTATAGAGTACAGATATAGAGTCTTTGTTTCACGTCATAATTAATGTTTAGGTTAGTTGGTTTGGTTAGCTTAGTTCATTGAGTTGGTCATGTTTTGTTCCTTGTTTCTCTTGAGTCTGCTCTCCTCTGTTTCAATAAAAGCTCCCGTCCTAACTGCACTTGCATCTGTCCTGCTTCCTTTACGTCACGAATTGTGACAGTTACAACATGGGCACCTGCGGCTTATAGAGAAGTGACCTATATATGTACAAAATTGTTCTTAAATTCTTCTTAAAATTAGCGGGTGCGGCTTATATTCAGGTGCGCTCAATAGTCTGAGAATTACGGTAGTATTTGTGGGACTCTCTGTGCATTTCAATTTATTATAATGCTTGCCAACTCCATATAATGAAGTTGTAGCCTGCTTTTTGCTAAAGGTGGTATCTTAAAGGTTAGACATTTCCATGGTGTGATTAATGTACTTACTATTCTTTTTTTTTTCTTTCATTCCTGTAAAGCTGGATATGTGGGTAGTGAATTCTTACAGAAGATATAGACTGCCAAAATAATAAGCAAGAATAGAATTCTAGTTATAATGTACGTGAAGCACTTGTAGTTGCAAGTGTCATATTAAGCTCTCAAAAGTGTTAAATGTAATCTTTTTTTCTTTTCTTTTTTTTTTAAACAAAATAAGAGTAACATTGCCATAACAGTTTAGGGAAATTGGATGGTTGTTTGAGAAAAATGAAATGCTGTGAAATGTAATGTAACCACACAAATTATCAACAATACAGTATGTGTTCCATATGGTACTGTACCACTTGTTAAGAATTTTAATGGTTAATGTAATCAGTAACCACAGGTCTAAGATTTTCAGCATGTTATGACCATTTAACCATCAGATAAATGTACATAAGTAGCTTGCCAGAACCTTCAGAGGATAATACTTTAGTAAGCTCCATGACTATGTTTGGACTATAAGTCTAAGTATTCTTATTTACTACCCAAATCTGACTTTTTGTTAGTTTTCTTCCACATTTTATTTGTAATTTACACAATATCCATCACCTGTCTGAACAGTTCATGCTCCTGAACTGACAATGTGAGACCATGCAGTTATCATTATGACCAAAAAAGTACCCTTGTTAGTGTGAAACTGACATTTAAAAGTGAGACTAATCAAAAGAACTGATAAGCGGTCAACATCAGCTGGCTTATTTTAGGTTCATTTGATGTAATTATTGTTAATATTGCTGAGTCATAAAATATAATAACAGTACAATAACAAAATAGGTCATTTTAGATAGTTTAGAAATAATCACTATGAATCAGACCTTCAGACTTGTGAAGTTTATGCACTATAAACTTTTTTTTGAGTTTACTTTTAACTAAGGTAGTTCACTTAACAAAATTTTTAAGCTTGAATAAATGAAAATGTTTTAATAAAAAAAGCTGTGCAGCAAGTTACCTTGAATTTTTAACTTAAGTCAACTTTTCGATTTCACAGTGTCATTCAGCAAAGTTAGGAAAGAAGAAGAAAAAGAAGAAGAAGAAACAGGTGGATAATGAGCAGGTAATAAAATAAGATTTGATGCAAAAATTCATAAAAACATTTTACTGCATTTCAGGCCAGGTTTTTATTTATTTATTTATTTTTATGTATGTATGTACAGTGAGGGGAGAAAAGTATTTGATCCCCTGCTGATTTTGTACGTTTGCCCACTGACAAAGAAATTGTGGCAGGAACAAGGTGAATCTGAGGATTTGTTGCATGAACTACGCCACCTAGGGGACGGGAGTTCAGCCCCCAGGACAAGAAACTAAACTAGATTAACCCCTGAGGGTAATTCGAGCACACAGGTTCGTGAAACCCAAGGAGTCGGAGACATGCGTTACATCAACAATTTTTATTCCAACAAGACACATTGTTACCGTTGCACGGTAAAACATGACCACACAATGGACACTCTGACGGAAAGGTCCCACCGACACAGTGACCAGGGGGCTGCTATATAAGCACAATAGCTATGGGGTTGACTAGCAACTTGCTATTAGGCGAGTGACCTGGTATCAGGGGAAGGGTAACTAGAACGGGGGAAATGCTTACCACAGCGAGCCGGACCACTGCAGGACAGAGGGGAGGGGGTCCAGAAAATACACCATGCATGCGAGAAACCCTGCAATCCAAGCAAAAGGCACCTCAGTGTGCACACAGCAAGGGAAAGTGAAGGCCTCCACCACGAACTCAGTCCTCCGCTCACGTGGGCCACACTGCCCCTGTCCGCCAACGGGGAAAAGGAAACACAAGCACCGATTAACAGAGTAGTTGATCTTACGAGCCAGGGGTGCTAGCAGTACTACAAATAGCTACTTATCTTAAGCAGCAGGTTTGGTGCTCCAGCTCCGCACGGATCACTGGTCAAATGGGACAGCCACCCTGGTCACAGCATTGGGATTGTAAACCAGCATGCATACACACCCACACGCCCACACACACACACACAACATGCACATACACAACAAGCAAAGTAGCAACACAGGCAGAGCGGGGTTTTTTCCCACAACCAACAAATAAAAGTACAAAGTGCATGCAGGTTAGGCCAGAGAAACGGCGACACAGCACTGCATAGCCCAAGCATGCATTGGAACAAACAAAACAAAAGTCACCAGCCAAAGCCAGTGGCTAGAAAGATCACAGACTAAACAAATATCCTAATAATTGGACATGACATTACTAAAAGGAGACAAAGCAGCAGTCTCTTAGGACATGGGAACAGCCGATGAGTATAGCCAACATGTAGGTCACTCTGTAAAGCACAACAAAAACTAAGAGCTGGCGATCCTATGCTCCACTTACAGGTACAAGGAGGAGAGACAACGCACTCACCACTCTACTGCTAATAGCAAACTGACACCAACAAGTTTCTTGCATTGCGGTCCACTGGACGTAATGCATGTGAGTTTCCAAAACAGATACCAACCGCACTGTTGAGCCAGCGGTTTCACCTACACGCACACCAAGCTACCGGTATCCCACGTCACTAACCAGGAAGTCCTTTCACTGACTGAACGACGTACCAGTCAGTCGAAAACCACTTCCTTAAATACTAATCCAGGGCACGCCCCCCTAATCAATAACCGGTCAGTCAAGATGACTCACGGGGAAACCCATTTCACCACAAAATGATCAGTCTATAATTTTAATGGTAGGTTTATTTGAACAGTGAGAGACAAAATAACAACAAAAAAATCCAGAAAAACGCATGTCAAAAATGTTATAAATTGATTTGCATTTTTTTTTTGTTGTTATTCTGTCTCTCACTGTTCAAATAAACCTACCATTAAAATTATAGACTGATCATTTCTTTGTCAGTGGGCAAACGTACAAAATCAGCAGGGGATCAAATACTTTTTTCCCTCACTGTAAGCAACTAAACCCTGTATGGCTGCTAAATTCTAAACTAAACTGATAAAATTATATAAACTAAACTATATTATATATACTACACTATGGCTGTTCACTTTAAAATTGTTTAAAATTTTGTTAATGAATGACCATAAGAAGTGAACCTGACAAGTAATCGAAGGCGACAAAGTAATAGATGAGGCTCCAGTGTGGGACTTATTATACTTTCTCTGTTGCTATGTAAAGATTGTTAGTCCACCTCTACCTGTCTAACAGTGGAAAAGGATGACTACTGAGCAGATATTATTTGGGTCTTGGGTCAGCCTCAGCACAGGTGTAGCATTGGTCTTACCTTATTAGACATGATTGCCTTGTTAGTTCATCTTGTAGGTGCACAGTGAAAGACATTCAGTTTTCCCCACAATTTATGTCAGTCATTCCCCAGTCTTCGTCAGTGTCAGTTTATGACCAGAGGATCATCACTACTGGCAGGTTACTTTTGGTTTGTGGACTAAACCAGCAGTGACAGTAATGTTCCTGATATACTCATTCAAGTAGCACACACTGACACACACACACACACACACACACACACACACACACACACACACACACATACTCTACTAACTCAGTGTGATTGCATTACTGAGAATGATTGATTACCCAAATTATATATGCTCAGTGGGGGTTCTATTGTGATAAATAATACAAATTTAAAAATAAATAAATAAATAAATAAATACACCACATGGTTTTTTTTTTATATATTTGGACAAGCAAACATTTGATCCTCTTTGAAACAGTGACTATTAATAGAGGTGTTATGCACTATCAAATGACACATACAATTTAAATAAATAAATAAATAAAAACAAATCAGTCACATTGAAAAAGTAAGTACACCCCTACAGGTGTGCGGTGTCATCACACTTAGATCTAAAGAGTTCTTTAAGGCCTTCAGAAAAAGGTTGTGCCTATGAGACTGACAAGGGATTTTAAAAGATCACCAAATTATTTGAAATACACCATTCCACTGTAAGGAAAATAATCTAAAAATGGCACCAATTTCAAACAAGTGCCAATTTGTCCAGGACTGGCCCTCCCAGCAAATTCAGCCCAAGAGCAGACCATCTGACGCAAAAAGAAATCTCCAATAACACCAAAATTTTACCACAGGATCTGCTAGTAAGTATTGCAACACTTGGTGTCAAAAGGCATGCTTTTTCAATCAGGACGAGATTAAACAAATTTGACCTGTATGGGAGGTGTGTCAAGGAAAAGCATTTGCAAGACTACAATTTGCCACTGAGCATATATAGGCAAAGACCAGGCCTTTTGGAATAATTTGCTCTGGAGATTGTTTAGAGTTGTTTAGCCACAGTAACAGCAGTCATGTTTGGTGCTGACCAAAGACAGTTTTTCAGGAGAAGCACCTCATACCAACTGTGAAGCATGGTGGTGGAAATGTTAAGGTTTGGCATGCTTCACTGCCTCAGGGACTGGAGAGCTTGCATATTCATTGATTCAACTATGAATTCTGCATCGGATCAAAAAGTGTTTGAAGATAATGTCATCTGTCCAAAATTTGAAGTTGACATTTTAACAGGATATTGATCCTAAGCATACTAGCAAATCCTCAAAGGAGTGGCTCAAAAAACAATGGAGGGTTATGGAATAACCTGTTCAAAGCCCGGATTTGAATCCCATTTAAATGTTGTGGGGGGATTTGAAATGGGCAGTAATGGCCCAAATATCTTGCAACTGAAAGAATATTGTATGGAAGAGTGGTCAAAAATTCAAGCAAGCCTAGCGGACCATTATGCAAGATGCCTACAAGAAGTTATTTCTGCTAAAGTGGGCAGCTAGAGTATTCTGAGGCCAAGGGTGTACTTACTTTTTCCACAGAAAAAATATCACATCCGATGATATTTCTGTTGAATAAATGGAAATAGTTTGTTCAAGTTCATCAACTTTATTAATTGAACAGTTTACAAAATGATGATCAAATGTTTGCTTGTCCCAATATGTCAAAAAAGCCAACAATTTCCTTGGGGTGTACTTGTTCTACATTGTTCAACAGAATGCATATGGCAGCTGTACCTAATAAAATGTCATGAGAAACACCCTCTTTCAAATCTATGTTTTTATTTATCAGGTTCTAAATAGAAATTGTGTAGTCCTCACCAACTTCTATGAACAAACATATAACTTCAGGTTACAACAAAAAAAACAAGGAATTTCAATATGTAGTCATTGTTTCTCAAAAAAAAAAACAAATATTCAGAAATACGGTGGGTAAAAATAATTACAGTATCCTGTAGTTCAGTAAAATGTAAAAATAACATTGTTGTCTTAGCAACAATAAATTGGCATTTTTTTTATGAGTTTATCAGTCTCTCACATAGTTTTGGCCCACTCTTGTTCACGGCATTCAGTTCATTGATGTTTGAGAGCATTCGCTTATAGCACAGCATCTCAATGGGGTATAGGTCTGGACTTTGACTTGGCAATTCCAAAACCTTTTTTTTTCTTATCTTTAGCCATTCAAATGCCAATTTGCTGGTGTGCTTGGGACCACTACCATGTTGCATGACCCATTTTTGGCCCAGCTTAAGCTGATGGACAGATGGCCTCACATTTTTCTCAGGAAAATTCCTGTCTAAAGTGGAGTTAAACATATAGCTGCAAGTCTCAATAACTGAAGGCCTCCACCCCCCCACCCCACCCCCATCAGCTTGACAGTTGGTATGAGGTATTTGTGGTGATACAGTGTGTTTGGTTTTCGCCAAATGTGGCACTGTGCATAATGACCAAACATCTCCACTTCAGTCCAAACGATATTGTTAAGATGCAATTTTGCAAACGTAAGTTATGCTGCTATATGCTTTTTGAAGAAATGGGGCTTTTTCTTAGCCACCCTTCCATAAAAGCCATATTTGTTCAGTATTTTTCTGATTGTAATGTCATGAAAATAAACATTCAATGTGCTCACAGAGGCTTATTGGTCACATGATGTAGCTCTTGGGATTTTCTTCATATCTTTGAGCATTAAACGTCTAACCTTGAACTGAGAACACTTGCTGTGCTACTCACTCCTGGGAAGATTGCAAACTGTCTTGAAGGCTCTCCATTTGTAAGCAATCCTTCTCATTGTGGAATGTTGAATTTCAAGTTGTTTGGAGATGGCCTTATAACCCTTTCCAGATTGATTGTTTGCTTCTCTGAGGTCATGGGTGATGTCCTTTCTTCTTGGCATGATGTAGACACACACCTGAGTGCTCCAGATCAGACTACTAAAAGTTATGGTTTTATAGAGGTAGTCACACTTTTTGACATTAGTGACACCTAGCTGCTAACTACTCTCTTTTACTAAAAAACAGTGTAATAAACCTCGCTTTGGCTGTGTTTGGTGTCTGCTCAGGAAAAAAAAAAACTCTTCCCACTGTCACCTGTCAATCAAGGTGGGATCTACATGTAGAATGGTGTAAATTGGTCGAAATTATCTACATTAAACATTTTAACTGGTTCAAATAACATATTTGAAAGTATAGTATATATATACAGTGGTGTGAAAAAGTGTTTGCCCCCTTCCTCATTTCCTGTTCCTTTGCATGTTTGTCACACTTAAGTGTTTCGGAACATCAAACCAATTTAAACAATAGTCAAGGACAACACAAGTAAACACAAAATGCAATTTGTAAATGAAGGTGTTTATTATTAAAGGTGAAAAAAAATCCAAACCATCATGGCCCTGTGTGAAAAAGTGATTGCCCCCTAAACCTGATAACTGGTTGGGCCACCCTTAGCAGCAACAACTGCAACCAAGCGTTTGCAATGCGCAGCAATGAGGCTTTTACAGCGTCCTGGAGGAATTTTGGCCCACTCATCTTTGCAGAATTGTCCTAATTCAGTTACATTAGAGGGTTTTCGAGCATGAACGGCCTTTTTAAGGTCATACCACAACATCTCAATAGGATTCAGGTCAGGACTTTGGCTAGGCCACCCAAAGTCTTTCATTTTGTTTTTCTTCAGCCATTCGGTGGTGGACTTTCTGGTGTGTTTAGGATCATTGTACTGCGGCAGAACCCCAGTTCGTTTCAGCTTGAGTACACGAACAGATGGTCGGACATTCTCCTTCAGGATCTCTTGGTAGACAGCAGAATTCATAGTTCCTTTTATCACGGCAAGTCTTCCAGGTCCTGAAGCAGCAAAACAGCCCCAGACCATCACACTACCACCACCATATTTTACTGTTGGTATAATGTTCTTTTTATGAAATGCAGTGTTCCTTCTACGCAGATATACTTGGACACACACCTTCCAAAGAGTTCCACTTTTGTCTCTCGGTCCACAGAATGTTGTCCCACCCAAAAGTCTTGGGGATCATCAAGATGTGTTGTGGAGAAATTGAGCGAAGAGCTTTGATGTTCTTTTTGCTCAGCAGTGGTTTTCTCCTTGGAACTCTGCCATGCAGGCCATTTTTGCCCAGTCTTTTCCAGATGGTGGAGGCATGAACGCTGACCTTAACTGAGGCAAGTGAGGCCTGCAGTTCTTTGGACGTTGTTGTGGGGGTCTTTTGTGACCTCTTGGATGAGTCGTCGCTGCGCTCTGGGGGTAATTTTGGGCGGCCGGCCACTCCTGGGAAGGTTCACCACTGTTCCATGTCTTCGCCATTTGTGGATAATGGCTCTCACTGTGGTTCGCTGGATTCCCAAAGCTTTGGAAATGGCTTTATAACCCTTTCCAGACTGATAGATCTCAATTACTTTCTTTCTCAATTGTTCCTGAATTTCTTTTGGGTCTCGGCATGATGTGTAGCTTTTAAGGATCTTCTGGTGGACCTTACTGTGTCAAGCAGCTCCTATTTAAGTGATGCCTTGATTGTGAACAGGTGTGGCAATAATCAGGCCTGGGTGTGGCTAGAGAAATTGAACTCAGGTGTGGACAACCACAGTTATAGTATGTTTTAACAAGGGGGCAATCACTTTTTCACACAGGGCCATGATGGTTTGGATTTTTTTCACCTTTAATAATAAACACCTTCATTTACAAATTGCATTTTGTGTTTACTTGTGTTGTCCTTGACTATTGTTTAAATTGGTTTGATGTTCAAAACACTTACGTGTGACAAACATGCAAAAGAACAGGAAATGAGGAAGGGGGCAAACACTTTTTCACACCACTGTAATATATATATATATATATATATATATATATATATATATATATATATATATATATATATATATATATATATATATATATATATATATATTCTGCTTTATTCTTAATTCATATATATTGTTTTAAATTTGGTTTAAAATATTTATTTAAATACATTTTCTAGTGAGCTACATATGCAGGGCACCAAACAGTGATAATTTCAGCAAAAAGAGTTAGAGAAATTTTTCCTTGATATCATCCATTGATATCTATACAGCTGAGTCTAGGATTTCTACCCAATGTTGACCCTTAATTAGACTGTATAAAGGTCCTCCGATCCTCTGTTCAAATATTCAATTGCCATTTAGGATAGACACTGGTACCTTTGATAACTGCCAGAGTTCCTTGTCATTAAGAAATAGTGTTGACCTTGTGAGATTTCAGTAAGAAGGTTTCAGGGAAAGTGGCTGTGTAAGTTATTTGCTGTATCATATATCACTAGAGGTGAGTTTCACCATCCCAAGCAGTTAGCCAGGGTTCACAGAACCACAATACCATACAGTGAGGGAAAAAAGTATTTGAACCCCTGATTCCCTTCAAGGCTGACATTTGGCAACTCGAACCTTCAGCTCCCTCCACAGATTTTCTATGGGATTAAGGTCTGTAGACTGGCTAGGCCACTCCAGGACCTTAATGTGCTTCTTCTTGAGCCACTCCTTTGTTGCCTTGGCCGTGTGTTTTGGGTCATTGTCATGCTAGAATACCCGTTCACGACCCATTTTCAGTGCCCTGGCTGAGGGAAGGAGTTTCTCACCTAAAATGTTATGGTACATGGCCCCGTCCATCGTCCCTTTGATGTGGTGAAGTTGTCCTGTCCCCTTAGCAGAAAAACACCCCCAAAGCATAATATTTCCACCTCCATGTTTGATGGTGGGGATGGTGTTTTTTGGGGACATAGGCGGCATTCCTCCTCCTCCAAACACGGCGAGTTGAGTTTATGCCAAAGAGCTCCATTTTGCTCTCATCTGACCACAACACTTTTACCCAGTTGTCCTCTGAATCATTCAGATGTTCATTGGCAAACTTCAGACGGGCATGTATATGTGCTTTCTTGAGCAGGGGGACCTTGCGGGCACTGCAGGATTTCAGTCCTTCACGGCATAGTGTGGTAGCAATTGTTTTCTTGGTGACTATGGTCCCAGCTGCCTTGAGATCATTTACAAGATCCTCCCGTGTAGTTCTGGGATGGTTCCTCACTGTTCTCATGATCATTGGAACTCCACGAGGTGAGATCTTGCATAGAGCCCCAGGCCGAGGGAGATTGACAGTTCTTTTGTTTCTTCCATTTGCGAATAATCACACCAACTGTTGTCACCTTCTCACCAAGCTGCTTGGCAATGGTCTTGTAACCCATTCCAGACTTGTGTAGGTCTACAATCTTGTCCCTGACATCCTTGGAGAGCTCTTTGGTCTTGGCCATGGTGGAGAGTTTGGAATCTGATTAATTGATTGCTTCTGTGGACAGCTGTCTTTTATACAAGTAACAAGCTGAGATTAGGAGCATTCCCTTTAAGAGTGTGCTCCTAACCTCAGCTTGTTACCTGTATAAAAGACACCTGGGAGCCAGAAATCTTTCTGATTGAGAGGGGGTCGAATACTTATTTCCCTCATTAAAATGCAAATCAACTTATATAATTTTTTACATGCGTTTTTCTGGATTTTTTTGTTGTTATTCTGTCTCTCACTGTTCAAATAAACCTACCATTAAAATTATAGACTGATAATTTCTTTGTCAGTAGGCAAACGTACAAAATCAGCAGGGGATCAAATACTTTTTTCCCTCACTGTAAGCAACTAAACCCTGTATGGCTGATGAATTCTAAACTAAACTGATAAAATTATATAAACTAAACTATATTATATATACTACACTTTGGCTGTTCACTTTAAAATTGTTTAAAATTTTGTTAATGAATGACCATAAGAAGTGAACCTGACAAGTAATGAAGGCGACAAAGTAATAGATGAGGCTCCAGTGTGGGTGGTGAAACACAATTACTTATTATACTTTCTCTGTTGCTATGTAAAGATTGTTAGTCCACCTCTACCTGTCTAACAGTGGAAAAGGATTCTGTCTATCACTGTTCAAATAAACCTACCATTAAAATTATAGACTGATCATTTCTTTGTCAGTGGGCAAATGTACAAAATCAGCAGGGGATAAAATATTTGTTTCCCTCATGTATGTAATTAGTGTTAATTCTAGGATACTAAGGGTTCTTCAGTTTGTCCCTCTGTAGAAACAGTAGAGGAAGCGAAGAACCCTTAATTATCCAAGAATCCTTTGTGGAACCCTTTTTTCTAATAGAGTTCATATACATTTTCTCTTGTGTAAACAGCAAAGAATGATTATTTTGATTTGGACCACATTTCTATGCAAATGTAGGCGTATGCAAATACTATAACCCCATTAATCCCACCGACATTGGCACTAATTAACACTACAATCAAGCAAACACTATACTGCAATCTACATTTCATTAATGAACCTCATGATTTGCTTTTAGTAAAGCTAAGAGCTTTGTAAAAGCAGTGGGGTAAGACAGGGTTGCTCTGTGTTTATGGATGGGGTAACAGCAAACAACTGTCTCACTGTATCCTCTCCCTATTCAGTCCTGAAGATCAATCCACAGTATAACACCCAGTTGTCTTCATAAGTTCATGAAATGTTTTCATCCTTTTCAATGAATTGTTGATTTACTGCACCCAGAAACACTTGAGAACACTGGGGAAAAAAACAACAACCCAGAAGTACAAATGCCAACACTGTCACCATGGTGTGTAAATTCTGGTTCTGACAGTTCCTCAAATCCTTTCATTTTGTTTCTACCTGCTCACCATATTTTCTAACTAATTTAGTTGGTGCATCTAAGAAAAAATGTAATATTGTGGAAAAGTTCTTATTTTCCCGTAATTTTATTCAAAAAGTGGAACTTTCATATATTCTAGATTGATTACACATAAAGTGAAATATTTTAAGCCTTTTTTTTGTTTGTTTTAACCTTGATGATTATGGCTAACAGCTCAGGGAAATCCAGTATCTCAAAATATTAGAATGAAGAATTTATAATACAGAAATGTTGACCTGAGAAGGCCTGAGCTCTAATCAGATAATTAACTGAAAATACCTGCAAAGGTGCCTGAGCCTTTAATCTCTCAGTCTGGTTCAGTACACACAACCACAATCATGGGGAAGATGAAAGTACATTTTGCATTTCATTTGGAAATCAAGGTCCCAGAGTCCAGAGGAAGAGTGGAGAGGCACAGAGTCCAAGTTCCTTGAAGTCCAGTGTGAAATTTCCATAATTAGTGATGATTTGGGGTGCCATGTCATCTGCTGGTATTGATCCACTGTGTTTTTTTCAAGTTCGAGAGTCAATGCAGCATTTATCAGGAGATTTTAGAGCACTTCATGCTTCCCTCTGCTGACAAGCTTTATGGAGATGCTGATTTCCTTTCCAGCAGGACTTGGAACCTGCCAACAGTGCCAAAACTACTAGTACAGTGCCTTGCGAAAGTATTCGGCCCCCTTGAACTTTTCAACCTTTTGCCACATTTCAGGCTTCAAACATAAAGATATAAAATTCAATTTTTTTGTGAAGAATCACCAACAAGTGGGACACAATTGTGAACTGGAACGAAATCTATTGGATATTAACTTTTTTAGCAAATAAAAAACTGAAAAGTGGTGCCTGCAAAATTAATCGGCCTCTTTACTTTCAGTGCAGCAAACTCACTCCAGAAGTTCAGCGAGGATCTCTGAATGATCCAATGTTGTCCTAAATGACTGATGGTGATAAATAGAATCCACCTGTGTGTAATCAAGTCTCTGTATAAATGCACCTGCTCTGTGATAGTCTCAGGGTTCTGTTGAAAGCGCAGAGAGCATCATTAGACGAGACTTTAAAGTTTGCCACAAGCCTTTTTATGGATATCTTTGTGAAATGGCTTTCTTCTTGCCACTCTTCCATAAAGGCCAGATTTGTGCAGTGTACGACTGATTGCTGTCCTATGGACAGACTCTCCCACTTCAGCTGTAGTTCTCTGCAGTTCATCCAGAGTGATCATGGGCCTCTTGGCTGCATCTCTGATCAGTCTTCTCCTTGTCTGAGCTGAAAGTTTAGAGGGACGGCCAGGTCTTGGTAGATTTGCAGTGGTCTGATACTCCCTCCATTTCAAAATGATCGCTTGCACAGTGCTCCTTGGGATGTTTAAAGCTTGGGAAATCTTTTTGTATCCGCAACGCTTTAAACTTCTCCACAACAGTATTACGGACCTGCCTGGTGTGTTCCTTGGTCTTCATGATGCTCTCGCGCGCTTCAACAGAACCCTGAGACTATCACAGAGCAGGTGCATTTATACAGAGACTTGATTACACACAGGTGGATTCTATTTATCACCATCAGTCATTTAGGACAACATTGGATCATTCAGAGATCCTCGCTGAACTTCTGGAGTGAGTTTGCTGCACTGAAAGTAAAGAGGCCGATTAATTTTGCAGGCACCACTTTTCAGTTTTTTATTTGCTAAAAAAGTTAATATCCAATAGATTTCGTTCCAGTTCACAATTGTGTCCCACTTGTTGGTGATTCTTCACAAAAAAATTGAATTTTATATCTTTATGTTTGAAGCCTGAAATGTGGCAAAAGGTTGAAAAGCTCAAGGGGGCCGAATACTTTCGCAAGGCACTGTAACTGGTTTGCTGACCATAGTATTACTGTGCTTCATTGGCCAGCCAACCAACCTGACTTTTGTTTTGTCAAGAGGAAGATGAGGGATACCAGACCCAACAATACAGACAAGCTGAAGTCCGCTATCAAAGCAGGCAACCTGGGCTTCCATAACACCTCAACAGTGCCACAGGCTGATTGCCTTCATGCCACGCTGCATTAATGCAGTAATTTGGGCAAAGGGAGCCCCGACCAAATATTGAGTGCATAAATTAACACACTTTTCAGAAGGTCGACATTTCTGCATTATACATTCTTTATTTTAATATTTTGAGATACTGGATTTTTTATTTCCATGAGCTGTAAGCCATAATCCTCCATCCATCCATCTTCTACCGCTTACTCCTTCTTCAGGGTCGAGGGGAACCTAGAGCCTATCCCAGGGAGCACCGGACACAAGGCGGGGTACACACTGGACAGGGTGCCAGTCCATCACAGGGCACAATCACATACACACTCACACACCCATTCATACACTATGGACAATTTAGACGTTGAGGTCTTTTTTTTTTTGATATTTCACTTTATGTGTAATGAATCTAGAATATATGCAAGTTCCACTTTTTAAATTAAATACCAGAAACAAACAAAATGTTCCACATTATTCAAATTGTTTTAGATGCACCTGTATACAAACTAGTACACTAATGTAAACCACCAGAACCCTGACTAGGCAGTTAGTAAGGATAAATGACTGAGCGCTAAATGCATTGTACAGCGACTCACACTCATGTTAATGAATGTGGTTTTTCTTTGTCCTGTAAGCATCGTATCTCATCAATTGCCCACGTGAAAGTTAAAGTCTCCACTTGGCTTGTGTGGGCAAAGAAATAAAATAGTGCATGTCCTATTTGTATCTGTATTGTGTCTGCTCGGAGCACATTATCTGTTCAGTCTGACAAATGTGTCTGAATTCTGATACATCCCTTTTTAGGAACACCTGTACACCTGTGCATTCATGCAGTTATCCAATCAGCCAATCATCTGGCAGCAGCTCAGAATCATGCAGATACAGATAATATGCGGATAACTGTTTCAGTTAATGTTCACATAAAACATCATAATTTGGAAAAATGTGATATCAGTGACTTGGACTGCAGCATAGTTATTGGCATCAGACGGGCTGGTTTGAGAATTTCAGAAACTGCGGACCTCCAGGGATTTTCACACAGCACAGTCTTCAAAGCTCAAAGCTATATTTATATACCACATAGTGAATTACTATGACAGGCTTAAGAACATCAAAAATATTTTTAATCTTCACACTCATAATAATTTTTTAAACAAAAAAAAATCTTCTTAAGCTTGTAAAGCTCAACATTTCTTTTCAGCTGAGACCTTTTGCAGTTAAGGAAGCATGGCATATGTAGTACCACTGGAAATTGGAAATTCTAACCAGTGACAGCTAAAAACTCTAAGCATGTCCCAGGTTTAATTATCAGTAATTCTTTGGGCTTTGTTGGGTGAAATGCCTGTTTTACGTTTAACTTCTATTAACTTTTATTATCTTTTAGTTCTGTGCTGCTATGAGCTAGAAAGTGTGATTTGCTGCAGAGTCAGACGCGCCTGGAGAGTCCGAAATGAACACACACACACTGACAGATATGAGTGTTCACAGAGACTTCTGCTTTATTCATTCAAAACAGAAGTATTTATACACATTGTACACATTGATTACAGCAGTGCGTGGACGGTTTCTACTGGTCCAAGTGTCAGACAGATTTAGTCAAAACACACAGCACATAGTCATGATAGAAAATAAGTCCTGTGTCATATTGACACGGAAATACATAATAATATAATCAAGGATAGCAGTTGATCAGTTCATTCAAAGAGGTAATTAAATGATTACATTCATCATAGGTATTTGATAGCAGTTCATAATATAAGAGGGTACATAATATAAGAGAATTTTCTTTTTGAGACTAAATCCATTGAGAGCCTATGGATCCTTATTGTATCTATATGTAGTGTACTCTCGTTCAGTGGATGGGGAGTGCCATCCACTAATACTGGTACCCTTGGTAAGTATGAGCAAAGAAGGCTTTTGAAATATTCTCTTTGTTGTTTAACCTTTTGGTTTGTTGTTCAAACAATTCACAAAAAAATACTCTGCCCTCATGGATATCAAACAATTGCAAACACAACACAGGTTTATTTATATATATATATATATATATATATATATATATATATATATATATATATATATATATATATATATCTTTGTTAAATATATGTGTGTCAAAAATATTGGCACCCCTATGAATTCAGATGAGAAAAATACATTATAAAATAAATACTTACAAAATACACAAAGTAGATTTCCATAGATCCATCCACAGGGAACCCTGGAGCCTATCCCAAAGAGCATTGGGCAGTAAGTGGGGTACACCCTGGACAGGGTGCCAATCCATCACAGGGCATACGCTCATATACTACGGACACTTTAGACACGCCAATCAGGATACCATGCATGTCTTTGGAATGGGGGAGGAAACCGGGGTACCCGGAGGAAACCCCCACACACATGGCCCCAGCGGGACTCGAACCCCGGACTCTGGAGGCAACATGCTAACCACTAAGCCACTAAATGTGAGGTAACACAGGCCAAATTCCCATAGTCATTCATAACACTAGACCAGGGAATATAGCTGTGATGTGTAGCAAAAGGTTGTTGAGCTTCACAAAATGGGAAGTGGCTATAAGAAAATAGCAGAAGCATTGAAAATGCCCATTTCCACCATCAGAGCAATAATTAAGAAGTTCCATCCATCCATCTTCTACCACTTACTCCTTTTCAGGGTCACAGGGAACCTGGAGCCTATCCCAGTGAGCATCAGGCACAAGGCGGAGTACACCCTGGACAGGGTGCCAATCCATCGCAGGGCTCCAGTCAATTGGAAATGTTATGAATCAACCTGGAAGAGGATGTCTATATTGTCTCAATGCACTGTGAAGAGGATGGTTCGAATCTCCAAGGATCACAGCAGGATAATTGCAGAAGTTAGTTTTGTCTTGGGGTCAGAAAGTCTCCAAAACTACAATCCGAAGTCACCTACATCACCAAAAGTTGTTTGGAAGAGTTTAAAGAAAAAAGCCTCATTTTCAGTTTGTCAGACACTAAACTTCAAATGGATCGGTTCTATGGTCAGATGAAACCAAAATAGAGCTTTTTAGCATTAAACACCAGGCATGCTGTTGGCGCACACAGAGAGGTAGCTATATCGAAAAGTACCTTATGTCCAGTTAAGTATGGTGGTGGCTCTTTAATGTTTTGGGACTGTATTTCTCCCAGAGGACCTGGACATTGATTGTACCAATGATTGTTGCACACTTATATTTATATATTTTTTTGGATAAACATGTGTTTTGTTTCCTTTTATTTCATATCCACAAGAGCAGAGAATTTCTGTGAATTTTTTTAACAAAAGGATGTTACGGATCAGTGGACTACAATGAGGCTTCATAGGGAGTTATCTCAGTTTTTTAAGTGTTTGTTTGCATGTTGGTGGTTTGTCATAGAAGTTGACTGTTGTTGTGATTGTATCTTGTAACAGATTATATAAATCAAATTACAAGAATCTTAGCTTTCAAAAAGGAATATTGCATCAGTACCGCCATACATAGAGAAGTTTTGTACATAGCATAATTTAGCACTTAATAAAGCTGGCGGGAATTTTAACAGGTTAAACAATAAAGACAATTTTTCACAGCCTCCTTTACTGATATACAGTGCATCCGGAAAGTATTCACAGAGCTTCACTTTTTCCACATTTTATGTTACAGCCTTATTCCAAAATGGATTAAATTAATTATTTTCCGCAAAATTTTACAAAAAATATCCCATAATGACAACGTTAAAGTAGTTTGTTTGAAATCTTTACAAATTTATTAAAAATAAAAAACAAAAAAGCATATAATATTAAGGAATCAAGTTATAAAACAGTAATGTACCAGGTGAAATTTATTCACCTGCTTTGGTTCTTCTCGCCTCATCTGTGTTGGGTAAGTAATTTTAAGTAATTGGGTAAGTAAAATTGTAATCTACTACAGATTACTTGAAATTGTCATTTGATTACATTACTGACTACTGCATGTAAAAAAGTAATCAGATTATTAATTACTTTACTGTCAAATTACTTTTCAAACCTATCAAACCTACAAAAATATACTACAAATTGAAACTCAATTATTTCACTAAGTTTATTACTGATCATACATTAATAATTGATCATGTCAATGTATGACATGATCAGAAAAAGTTGGCTTTATCATAAAACATGCCTCAGGTGTTACTGATTGTAGGACTACCAGGCCGATAAAATATAAAACTTTTCTATCTAGGCTAGTTTGGGGTCGCTAGCCAAGGGGAGGCACAACTAAGCTATCACTGTATGGGTTTAGCCGTTATAGTGCCATGCAAAGTAAATGATCTTTCCTTATGCTCTGCTCATATCATGTTCACGTAAACTGGAACTCATATAGACATGTACACCTTGTTCTCCTGCATCAGAGGATGTTAGTGTTAGAGTTTCAACCCATTTACTGTGTTTAAAAAAAATCTGCATATATTCATTTTTCCTAATACTGACTGTGTGCGCTAGAATTTGACGGAATTAAGAGCTGTCAGCCAATAAGAACTGAGTGTTTCCATGTATTTTCCTATCAACCCTGTCTGATTGGTCTCACCTCCGTTCACTGAAGATATAAAATTACAACACCACAGTTTTCTTTTACTAATGTTCAGTTACATAGTGACAAACTGCTCCAAGTGGAGAATTATTCAGGGCTAAAGGATTTATTTTAAAAATGCATTTTACTTAATATTGCTTCCTTAAAATAAATTTGTAACTCTAGTAACATAATTTTATTGACATCAGTAACTGTAATCAAATTACATAAATTTACATTAAGTTACATTACTGTATTATCAGAAAAAAGTTATAAAAAAGTAATTAGAATACAGTAAAACCTTACTTTGTAACGTGTTATACCTAACTCAACTCCTCATAGAACTCATTAAGATGCAATAGTGCCACAGTAGTAGTTTATTGGAAATCAAAGCCCAGACAAAGATTATTATTCCTAAGACGATTGGCTAAGTATTTATACATCAACATCACTACAAGAAAATTAGCAGAGAAGTGAGTTGCACAGAAATGGATACTTTGTTAATATCTGAAGTAAATCACTAAAGATAGTTGAAAATACTTTAACACTATTTTAAAAGTATTTACAAAAAATGTCCAAATGGTCCAAATTCATTATTTCTTGGCAAACTGTTTCTTTGTCCACTGTGCACCCTCTGTATGTGATCTGGGCAGTGGTGTGCAGTCCATATAAGCTGCGAATGCTCTGCATACTCAAGCCATTTGAGAGAATGAGTGTGGTGATTGGCTAATTATTAATATTAACATTGCTATAACTTTCCATGGCATTTGAGGTGTAAAATAAAGCTTACAGAATAAAATGTTGGGAATAATTTAACTGTCCATAAATTATTTATTCACCAAACAACTGTCATTTTCTGCCATCTGTTTCAGTTATGGAGGGATTCAGGCGAGCGGATCCACGACAGCTTTCGGGCCTAAGTTCTATTGCTATGAGTCGTTCTCGTTGTTCCATGTTGTCATTGGTTTATTGGCATATGGGTGATTTCATCCGCAAGGAAAACTGTCCCTGAATCACTCGTCCAAGCAAAAAAACAATGCGCTGTTGCCAGATCTTGATTACCGAAAATCACAATATATTTGAAACCTTACTATCTCGGCTAAATCAAATGAACAAAAGTTGTAACTATATTTTCATGTTTTCTCAAGCAAAGCAAATGTTGGAAGTTCACTGAAACATATCTTCTTCCATTTTCTTGGCATAGACAAATCAAGTTTAAGGTACACTTCATTTGGCAACATGCTTGATGTGGTAGGTTACGTTACGTATCATAACGAAAGGATGTTTAAGTGGTATTTGGTGTTTTTTGCTTGAAACACCAAACATAGACCTAACTGTTTTTACAGCAGATCATTTATTGAAAAGCAAAGAATCACGAGGAAGCCCACACCAACACTTCTTGTTCATCACTTCACTCCTATTACATATTCTAAATACAGATGACTAGCTGGATGTCCATCCATGCAAAAGCTTTTCTGCTGGCCCTGTCTGGTCTTAATATGTTGTTTCGTATTTCTCATTTCTAATTTTGGTCTTTGAGTGTGTTCTAAGCCTATGTGCCATACCATTTACCTACTGTGTTTTGTTAAGTCATGTGAAAAATGGGGTGGGTTGCGTCACAGCATACCCGGTTACAGAAGACACTGCTCGCCACTGGATCTGGGTATGACTGAAAAAAATCTTAACTTGGAAGTAGGTTGCATTCTATTCATATAATGGTAATTTTCGAATGCATCTGTGCTTTTATGTCAAAATATAATTTAATTGTTTTCCTCTCTCAGTGTGATTTCTGCAAAGTTAGATGTTCCCTTTGGTTCATTCCCTTGCACATCTGGCCTCAAGGCGTTCTTTTAACTTTCCATCTGTTCTTTCTTTTTTCCCCAAAAATGTCTCATTTGCAAGTTCCCTGACATCATGCACATGGCTCATTTTTGTTTCTGCTACCCTTTTTTTTTTTTTTTTTTACAATGAATGAGTCTTCTTTTCATTATGGGGCATACGTTTTGTAATATTTTGCAGCAAACATGAAGTGTTGACTGCAATGTCATATCCACACATTTTATAGTTTTTTAATGTGCACAAACCAAAATATTTCAAAATTGCATAGTGTTGTGCCACATATCCCACACAAGTGCCATTGTCATCATGGCCAGTGACACAAGCAGCACTTGAATAATACCCAAATACTACAACACTTTCATGTGCACCAGAGGCAGGTCAGGGGAAAAAATTCCAAGGCTGTAGATAATCACCTTGGCTAGAGAGATTGCAGCTGCATAAGAGGTGACCTGAGTGAATACTGTGATGTTTTATGCACTAACTATCACCATTACCTCACAGATGCCTATGAGGAAACCTGTCATCCAACTAAACATTTATCCAAGAAACTGCTGCTAGCAATGGTCACCAACCCTGCTACTTCAGCATCCAATATCACCTTTTCACGGAGACTCTCCTCCTTCACTAACCCTGTACTGTTTGAAAAAATAAAATTGTTTAAAAAACAAAGATATATATATATATATATATATATAGCCATCCATCTTCAACCGCTTATTCCTGCTTCAGGGTCGCGGGGAACCTGGAGCCTATCCCAGGAAGCATCGGGCACAAGGCGGGGTACACCCTGGACAGGGTGCCAGTCCATCGCAGGGCACAATCACATACATACTCACACACCCATTCATACACTACGGACAATCTACCAAGCTGCCAATCAACCTACCATGCATGGCTTTGGACTGGGGGAGGAAACCGGAGGAAACCCCCGCAACACGGGGAGAACATGCAAACTCCGCACACACATGGCCCCGGCGGCCCACGGCCCACATCGAACCCCGGACCCTGGAGGTGTGAGGCGAACGTGCTAACCACTAAGCCCCGTCGCCCTATATATATATATATATATATATATATATATATTATATATATATGTATATATATATATATATATATATATATATATATATATATATATATATATATATATATGTATATATATATATATATATATATTGTATGTATATATATTTATATATATATATATATATATGTATATATATATATATATATATATGTATATATATATATATATATATATATATATATATATATATATATATATATATATATATATATATATATATATATATATATATATATATATATATATATATATATATATATATATAT
The DNA here is from genome assembly GCA_012411365.1 of Ameiurus melas. NCBI lineage: Eukaryota > Metazoa > Chordata > Actinopteri > Siluriformes > Ictaluridae > Ameiurus > Ameiurus melas. The sequence goes on along the minus strand of CM022758.1, from coordinate 17,616,256 downwards.
ATATATATATATATATATATATATATATATATATATATATATATATATATATATATATATATATATATATATTGCAGTGTGCAACCTATGGACACTTTGCAAGTCAAAAATTCCCATAATGCAATGGGACTAGTGTGGACAAGCTCCGAAAAAAAAATCACAGAAGGCACGTTAGCTCTTTTTAAGTATCAGATCTTGGATAAACAGGACTTTTTTAACAATATACGAATAAACTGTTAACTTGTTGAAGGTTTAAACAAGAAAACAATTGTCACAGCGTTTGAAACCTTTTTTTGTGATCTCCATCATCACTTAGATGGCCAAGATAATGGCAACGAATTTGCCTCAGCCTGTTAACACTACCCACATTAAATTACTAATTCAGTTAAGTTTCCTGGTGTGCATTTTGCTGTTAGTGCAGTTGTTTTAATCTGGTGGTACTTTTAAGATTTTAGTGTTTATGATTATGTTTAAGATCACATGTCAATGCCAACATGACGAATGTAGTACGTCTGGGATTGCATTCATACTACACACACATACTGATTAGTACATACTGTTTCAATGGTACTGCATTGAATGCAGTACATACTGTCACAGTACGCAATTTTGGACACAGCCCTGGAGCTTGTTAAATGTTGACTATTAAACCACACACAGTTCCTTACCATGAGCATGTTTTTTGCATTCCTAGCCTAGCTCTGTGGTATTGTTTATTATTGTTATTGCTCATTTCATTGAAATTTTTCTATGTTTTTCAGCATGTATCATATGAATCCTTTTGCATTAGCATTCTGTTTCTTGACTGAGTGTCTTCTTGACACTGCAGAAGGAAAGGCTACACAATAAATAGAAGTGATTAGCATGAAATAAATCCTAACCTCCAACAGCACCAATAACATCAAACTTCAACAACTCTCCACCTTACATTTCGTTTAGCTAAGCTGCTCTTCTTGGTGACACTGGATTGTGTGATTTTGGTCATTACAGTAAATAATACAACATCTGTAGAAGGGACACCGAATTTTCTTCTCATTGCATGAGAATTCTAGTCTATGGTATCCAGGTGATATTTACCCATTACAGAAGAAAGGTGAGTGTTTTTGAGAAGTGTAAGTATTTAGGGTATCCAAGTGGGATTATTCACAGAAGGTTAGTCATAAAACAGCGCAGAGCCTGATAAATTTAGCTATTGCAGTATTTTATTAGTGTTTGATAGTATTTTATATATGGTACCATTGTATAAACCATTTATACACATTATCCAGCTATTTCCCCAATATTCAGAGGAACAAGGAAGGGGTGCCCCTGTACCTGTTGATTTTTGTCCCTTACCGTCACACTGAGAATTAATGTCAGCATATTGGGTATAAGCAGGATTAGGAAATACCACGTTACCAAGTTTTGCAGTATGCCAATTTTTTCATCTTTCTCTCACATTCACATGCTTTAATGCCAGCAGGTTTGAACATTTTTCAAAGAGTTTTGGACAGTTACCAGGATATGAAATAATTCAAAGAGCCTCCTCTTTCCTTGCACTGATAATGGGTGCCAATCCATCTTAGGGCACAACTGTACACCCATTCACACACTACAAGCAATTTGGAAATGCCATTCAGTCTACAACACATGTCTTTGGACTGTGGAAGGAAACCAGCATACCCGAAGGAAACCTCCGAAGCACGGGGAGAACATGCAAACTCCATGCACAGAGGCGGAGGCGAGATTCAAACATCCAAACCCTGGGGTTCAACAAGAATATTATGTGCATTACTATTTGGCAGCCAGTATAGAAAAACTCTCCATGAATAGACATTTTTGTCGTCTTTGTGCCTCATAGATCGAAGGTCCCCAGATCAAAACATGCTTTGGCTACATTAAGTCAAATGAATGTGTGTTGTGTGTGTGTGTGTGTGTGTGCGTGTGTGCATGGTGCCTTGCAAAGTACTGTTGCCCTATCTGGAGTGAATTCTTCCACCATGTGCTTTATCCTGGACTCCCTGACCAGGATAAAGCAGTTACTGAAGATGAATGAGTGTTCATCAGATAGAGTTGCTCTCTGGTGTGGGCTCTCCTGTAACCCAGTATCAGTGTTATGTTTCACCTGTGGCCCATCACACATTAGCAAGTGTCTCTTATAAAAACCCAGTGGTTATGGAGGGTTTGGTCCCAGGTTAATCTAACAATAAACAAGCTCTTCTCTCACTCACCATTCCTATTGACTGCATTCAGATATGTGATAGGAGAAGTGTGAGATGTGTAAGATGAACTGAAGCTGAGTTCAAAATGCTTCAGTTATGTACAAGTAGATAGTTTCACCAAAAATTATTTTCACTATTCTTAGGAATCCCTCAAAGTACACTGAAAATGTTAACTTATTGCAGGTGCTTCTCAACTGAAAATTAAATGTTTTGACATATTTTCTGTTGAGAAAAACAAAATATAGAGTTAAGAAAACAAAACAAAAACCCTTACTTGCAACAAGTTGCAACTAATTATTTTTGTTCAGTGTAATTGAATAGAATATTTCTTCAACATAAATCTACTTGGCCTGGGGGTTGTGTGTCATGTACAAAGCTATTCAGACAGTTGCATCATTTTCCCCTGGTTTACATACTTTGAAAGTACAGTACAGCTGGGGATGAAAATCCCAGAAACAGCTTGGCAGTTAGCAATAAATGTGGTACGCGTGTCATCAGTGTGCATCATGGTTTGCAGACATGGATTTCCAGTGGCAATTACTCCACAAGCTCCACTTACCTGGAACTAAATTGGCAAGACCAAATACCCAGAATTAGACCCCACTTGTCTACAGTGTAAATGAGATCCAGGCTCCCTTAGCCACATGTTTTGGCTGTGCCTGAAAGTCCTCTGTGTGAGGCATGGTTATGAACCCCAACCCTTGACTGAATTATTTAGAGTGGTCCCAAGGAAGGTACTAGGGAAAAAAATAGGCAGAATTTATTGCTTTCTCCAAAATGTTAGCAAATCAGTTGATTCTCATTAAATAGAAAATATTATATCACCGTCTCAAAAAGCCTGAATAAAAGAGACAATGTCTCATCTTAATTTCAAACATATTTGACACACTACTGAAGGCTCCATCTAAATACTTTGAACAAGAATTTGTCCCGGGTGAACACAGTATATTGTGCACCTCATTAAAAAAATCATATTTGGACATTGTATGACTGTTTGGAACATGATTGAATTGTCTATTTATACCAAAGCTTTTTTTTTTTTTAATTGAACATCAGGAAGAATTAGACAGGTCCAGAGGTTGAGGAGAGCCACAGCTCATTATATATATGTAATAGATTCAAGGAATCTGGTCAAATCTCTGTGAGTAAAGGGCAAGGCCGGAAACCACTTCTGTGTGGCGCCAGGAGCGCCACCAACTTCTCTGGGCTCAGTCTCATCTGAAATGGACAGTATCATTGGAACCATGTTTTGTGGTCGGACAAGTCAACATTTCAAATAGTTTTTGGACAAAACAGCCATCGTGTTCTCTGGGCCAAAGAGGAAAAGGAACATCCAAGCTGTTATCAGCGTCAGGTCCAAAAGCCAGCATCTCTCAGCATCTGTCATGGTATGTGGGTGTGTCAGTGCCCCTGGCATGTATAACTTACACAGTTGTGAGGGCACCATTAATGCAGAAAGATATATACACATTTTGGATCAACATATGCTGCCATCCAGAGCAGGACAACTCCAATCCACATTTTGCCCAGACTACAAGTGCATTGTTGCATAAGCAGAGAGTGAAGGTGATAGCATTGCCTGCCTGCAGTCCTGACCTGTTTCCGATTGAGAATGTGTGGTGCATTATGAAGCGCAAAATAAGGCAACAAAGGCCACGTACAGTTGTGCAGCTGAAGAAATGCATAATGGATGAATGGCAGAAAATCCTGCTTGCTAATCTTAACCAACTGGTGTCTTCAGTGCACAAACGTTTAATAAGTGTTATTAAAAGAAAATGTGATGTTACATAGTGATAAAGTTAACTGTCCCAACTTTTTTGAAGTGTGTTGCAGTCATCAGATTTTAAAAAATACATTAAATTCACAAAGGAAAACATCAAATAATGTGCTCAATAATGTGCTTTCAGTACGGTACAGGGTGAATAGAATTTTCAAATGACTCATTTTTTAATTTTCCTGTACAAATGGCTCATTTTTTAATTTTCATGTACAAACTTTTAATTTAGTTTGTACATGTAAATGGTAAATGGCACACTTATATAGTGCTTTTATCCAAAGGTTTTATGTCAGGTTAATTGTGTTAATAAGCTATCATTATGCTGCTATAGTCTTGGTGCCAGATACAACAGCAATCCTTCAGAGGTCTTTTGGCAGCACAAGGAGTACCTACATAATATAAAGAAGTTAGTTTTAATGTTATAGCTGATCTATCTATATACACTCTACTGTACCAAATAATATTGGTTACTTATACCTACTAATGGCCTTTCAATAAACTGTACAAATATATTTATTAATCATAAATTGACCAAACATCCAGTATAATTAATGAACCATGTACAATATTACTTGCTAATCAATTTAAAGTTTATTACATTTAGGACAAACACAGTTTTGTTAGACCAATTACTTTATAATAAGATTTAGGTCATTTTGAGTCTATCAAAACAAGCATTTCAATATAAATATATTATGTACATTTTTAGATTAGCAATTTTTTAAATGTCAGTAACAGAAGTAATCCTGTCTTTTCTGTTCCACAATCATGTTCAACCTGTGTGAGTGTGCATGAGCCCAGATTTTCTCAAAAAATGTTTTAAAACTTATAAATAGACTGCATGCATTTTTTTTCTTTTATTTGAGGGCTAATTACTTTAAAAAATTGAAAATTGTACAAAAAGGATTTAGCATTAAACTTGCCTCGGGTGTTATTACTGCTTGCAGGACTACCAGCCGGATAAAATTTTAAACCTTTTGGCTATTTAACAGGAGACTAGGCTAGTTTGGAGTCGCTAGCCAAGGCACATCTAAGTTATCAGTGTATGAGTTTAGCTGCTACAGTGCAATGTAAAGTACATTATCTTTACTTATGCTTTGCTCATGTCATGTTCACATAAGTTATACATATTCACAAACTCATAGAAATTTACACACTTTGTTTTCCTTGTGTAACCTTACCTGTTTCAGTTTCAGCCTCTTTACTGGTTTATACCCTGGCATGTATACATTTTTTCACACACTGACTGACTGACTGTGTGAGTAAGTGTTTGGCAGAATTGAGACCTGTCAGCCAATAAGACACGAGTATTTCTACGTATTTGTCCTGATTGGCCTGATTGGTCTTGCCTCCGTTAACTCAAGATACAAAATTACAGGCTGTCTCTTTTTACTGATGTTATGTAGTGACAAACAGCTTCAAGTGGAGAATTATTCTGGGCTAAATAAAAAATATTCGAGGCTACAGCCCCAAATGCCCAGGTCAGGTTACACCCTGGTTTGAAAGTCAGGCATCCTTCCTACACAAGTAGATGCTTTTGTTCCTCTAAAGAGGTTGAATTTGTTGTAATTCAATAGAGCAGACAGGCAATTTAATAGCTGAAAGTACTTATTTCATCATATATTCCACCAAGGCCAGTGCAATACATGTAGCACTGACATTTGTAAAGGTCAAAAACCTTTTTATCAGTGCCTGTGCTTAAAAAGTTTTTCACCTCTGTTGCTCACATCCAAGTGGAGAGAATCTCTGTGGAGGTTAAATGTTATGAAGATATCGAGCATGATGAAACTTGGAATTTTATGTTTGCCACAGGATTTCAGCTGTGTTGATCAGTTTATGAAGATGGTTCTTTTAATATTAAATAATGTTAATATTTTAAAAACTTTTTACTTTATTCCATTGTAGGATTTCAGTCTAGAAGTATCACTAATTGGTAATTCTTGTATCTATTAGATAGAAGAGCTGAGTGCTGAATCCCTCAGTGTATTCTCACATACTGAATTGCTGCAGAAAATTGTCATGAAACAAATTTGCAAAACCCTCAGGAACCTTTTTTGTTAATTGGTCATGCTTTGTGGCCCCAGCGTACAAAGGCATTTTTTAATTCTTCCCAACCAAAGCTTTTTTTCTATCCAACTCACTGCAGCATATTATCAGAACTTTCACTAGTCTAGAGCTTTCAGGCTGCAGCCATCCTCCATTTGCTGTCCTCTCTAGGGAGACTGGTCGACACTGAATTTAAACAGCCAAGAGGCAGCTGGTCACATAGCCAAACCCATGTGAATAATTCAGAGAGCTGACAGTCTCAGAATGGGATTTACGTTCTTATGTAATCAGCCAACACATTTCAGATTTTACATGGAAATTCTGTAATTAATTGGGGAGTTAAAGCCGAAGCACTGATACTGTGCCAATCCAGAAATGTTCTCCCGCAAAGTTAGAGAGATGAAGCCGTGTTGTGGGGTTTAACTGAGCATTCAGCATCCTCTACCTGTCTGAGAAACATAAGTGCTGCCATCAACAAGATGAGAGCTCTCCGTGTTTCTGTTCAGGTAAAGAACTTTGGAAAATTCACTCAAGGCCTCAGTAGTAGTCAAAATGACGAGATGTTTAATGTTGTGAAAAGAGAGAGGCCTCTTATTAGAGGAAAAGTTTAGAATGAGGTTTTCTAGCCAGCCTGAAACCCATATAGCTTAGAAAAGCAACATTTTCACTCTAAAATAGAAATTGAAAAACCCAGTCCAAATTTCACAATCCCCACTCTAACTTCAATTTTAATCGAATAATCAAGCAACATAATATATTTTGGTTTATGCACTGCCAATATTGCTGTCATTATTTTACCACTAATGCTGAATATATATATTCAGAGAGAAAGAGAGAGAGAGAGAGAGAGAGAGAGAGGGAACATTGTCGCTAGAAAATGGTGAGTCAGGAAAGATGCGCTCACTCTTTAATGTTTAGGGCCTGGTAGCGAAACCTGACTGTAATCTCTTATATTTGAGATGTATTTTTTAAACACTATTGTAACTGCATTCAAAATGTCCTCCTGTGTAACTTAAGATGGGAATAACGGAAATACAGCACCAACCAACAAATTATTACCAGAAACTCTAAAAGAATTTTAATTAATGTTTTTTTTACGGTAGGGTTTTTCTTTAAGTAAAAAGTCTGAAACTCTATGCAAAGGCATTTGCAGCATTCTGCTGCAGTTGCAAATATATGACTGTATATTGACATATGTGAGGATATCTAGTGTTTGTGAATACTGTACCTCATTGACTGGCAAGATTAACTATGGCAGGATGTTATGGCAAGCAATGGTATCTCTAAATATAGGATTTTGCTTTAACATCAATGAAAGTGTGGTCACTATGGTTACAGATTGTGACACATTCCAGACCTAACTTATAAGCTTCTCACGAACATCTGCTCAAAATCCTGGTCTCCTCTTAGGTCTGAGCAGTGGATCATGCTCCTAGTCAGCTAAAGAGCAGAAGCTAACACACAAAGACGATTACGGACTTATCTAATTTTGCCCTGCTACTGACTCAGCATTGTGAGCAGAGGGATGAAAGAACAGAGTGAGGGACATGTAATGATATAATCAGTAAAGCAGTGAAATTAGTTCAATTTTAAAATTACAGGTGGATACAGGGTAGGAGTGATGTCTGGGGAAATTTAACATCATCTTGACCTCTGAATGCAGCTTCATAACTTATTGTATTATAGTTATACTCATTCAGGCACCGGTTTCTGCCCTGTTTCAAAAATTATCTAGACCAAGGTGACCCTGTACTATATTACACGTCGGCTTGTCTCTATGGAGTTTGTTATTTTTCCTCCACTGTTTGCAAGCAACTGTTTCTAACTGCTTCTTATTCCACAAGCTGAAAATATATCAGCACAAAATATATTAGCATATTACTCACGGGCCGTTAATCTTGAAGTATCTGAATAATCAATTATTATAACTAATATACATAATTGAGAGAGCTGTAATTTTGTTCAAATTGCATTGCTTCTGTTCTTGAGGACTGAGGATATGCTTATAAATAGTATGTTAACCTTGGAAACATCTGTTCAACATTTAAGACTCGAACACTGTATTTTTAAGCCCTTATTTTAGTATAGTATATCTTAGTAAAGATAAACATGAAGGTAAATTGTAATATGTGGTTCTCATATTGACCAAAGTATAAATACCATTTTTTTGAGTTGAGGGTTTTGTAGTTGGTATTGGAGTTGAGCATTTGTGCATCAGAAATGCACAGCTTTCTGCTTCAAACACTTAATGAAAAAGTGTTTGCCCCATTCTGATTCCTTCTATTTTTGTGTACATCTCATATTAATTTGTTTATTAAAATTTTAGATTTACTTAAATTTTGTTTATTTAAATAGTTTTAGATCTTCAAACAAAATACAACATAAAACAAATTCAAACAGAGTAAACACAAAATACAGTTGTTAAATGATAATGTTATTTATTGAAGCAAAAGATTATCCAATACCAACTGGGCCTATGTGAAAATGTATTTGCCCCCATAGTTACTAATTTCGCAAATGAATGAAACTGCATTCATAATGGGGTTCATCTAGACCAGACATAACCAGGTCTGATACTGCAAACTCTGTTAAACCAATCAACACTTTAATCAACAATTGAACTTTTTCAACAGCATGAAGTTGGTTAAAAGGTCTTACCCAGTAACACACTATGCCAAAATTTCAAGAAATTCCAGAAATGATGAGAAAGAAGGTGATTGAAACACATCAGTCTGGGAAGGGTTATAAAGCTATTTCAAAGGCCCTGGGGTTGCAAAGAACGACAGTGAGAGCCATTATCTACAAATTGGAAAAATTCAGCACAGTAGTAGACCTTCCCAGAAGTGACCGACCTTCCACAATTCCTACAAGAGCACAGCAACTACTCATCGAGGATGTCACAAAAGAGCCAAGAACAACATCAAAGGAACTACAGGCTTCTCTTTCATCAATAAAGGTCACTATTCATGATCAGAAAGACACTGGGCAAAATTGGCATCCATTGTCATGTATCAGAGAAGGAAAGCTGGACTTCCCTTCAGCCACTGCAGCGTACTCAGTCACATGACCACCTGCACCTGAATCACTTTCTGGTTAACAAGCACTCATGTGTACAAAGCCACAGTTTTTATTACTTTCTTTGTCTCACGTTAGTCTCTCTATGCCTTTTCACACTAGCTGTGTTTTTGTTCCTAAGTTTATGTTTAATCCTTGCCACAGTGTTTTTGGATGTTGTTTGTTTCTTTATTAAAACATAAAATTCTGCACCTGTCTCATACTTTGTATCGTGACATCCATAGAAGAGTGGTGAGATGAAAACCACTGCTAATCCAGAGGAACATTTAGGCTCGTCTAAGTTTTGCCAAAATACACTTTGATGATCCTCAAACTTTTTGGAAGAATGTTCCGTGGATTGATGAGAAAGTGGAAATGGTGACACGTTACACGTGGCGTAAACCAAATACAGGATTTCACAAAATTAACATTTTACCTACGGTCAACCATGGTGGTGGAAGTATGATGTGAGGATGCTTTGCTGCTTCAAGGCCTGGGCAACTTGCAGTAGTTGAGGGAAACATGAACTCTGCTCTCTACAAGGAAATCCTAAAGGAATAAAACTGGATTATGCAGTAGATAGATAGATAGATAGATAGATAGATAGATAGATAGATAGATAGATAGATAGATAGATAGATAGATACTTTATTGATCCCCAAGGGGAAATTCAGGAAACAATAAATAGTAAACAATAATCCAAAGCATAGCAGTAAATTATAGCCCTAGAAGTAAGTGAAAGACTTGATATCCAGTTAGAAGTGTTTGGTTGCAGTTACTGCTGCTAAAAAAACTATTTTGTATGTTTACTCAGGTTGCCTTTGTTTTATGTTACATTTTGCTTAAGATCTAAAACTATTTAGAATAAGATATACACAAAAACAGAAGAAAGCAAATACTTTTTCACAGCACTGTATACCAAGCAACCATGAATATTTCAGCACCTGGCACAGATCTGTTAAAAGCTGAGCTGATGGGGAACAGAAGAGATAATCGTGTCTGAACCAATTTGGGAAACCCTGACTTGTCCTAGTACAAATTCCTACATTATCCTATTGAGAACTACTAGAGACTATTATTTAACCACTGCCAAGTAGTAATGGGTTGTCTCATTACCCTATGTGCATGTTGGGGTGTAATGCCAAGCTGCTATTTTAATTAATCATTTTATTATTTTCAATTAATCTATTTTAATTAAACTTAATCCTGCTCATGCAGTTATTTGCAGAATAAGGATCCGCAATAAGGTGGTTTAGGCTGGAAAAAGACTGTCAAAACAGGCATGGTCTTTACAAGAGAATAAACTAGGGACAAAAACCATCCAAAAGACAGACTCCTAAAACAGGGTCATAATACAAACCAGGGTCAAACTACCAAAAAAAAAAATACAGATCAGTGTCAGAACAAAGAGGCTAAGCAAAGGCAAAAATGTTTCAAGATAAAACACAGATTATCTATCCATAAATACACGGCACTGAACTAACACAATTTGTCAGGCTTCACAGTGTGGTTTAACTTCTTTTTTTTTTTTTAAAGTGGTTCAAGAGGAAGTCGTGAGTGCAATGGAGGAAGTGGATTAGAATTCAGTGGAGTGTGCCCTCCGGTGGTCTGGAGGAGGAGAGACCAGGCTAGACGTCACAGTACCCTTCTGTTTCTATATTCTTTAAGTATGATTTTGATTACTATGTTTGCCTGTGCTCACACCCTGGTTTGTATTTTGATGAAGCCTAAAATAATAATAACAATAAATAAATAAGCCTGCACTCTGCTCAAGGATTGCTTTAACTAAACTTTTAAATTAATTTTCAAGATTTCACACTTTCATAGCAATTTAATGTAACTGATTTAGCAACATGCTATTACTACTACTACTACTACTACTACTACTACTACTACTACTAATAATAATAATAATAATAATAATAATAATAATAATAATGTATTATTATGTTGCTAGAAGTAAAAAGAATACCATGGAGTTGATACATTTGCTGCATATCTAAAATGGTTACCTTCTAAGTGCAGACCATTACTAAAATGAGGAGTTATTTATATTCTAAATATGAATTTCTGAGCAGAATGACTGGGGACGTTTGACTAACAGCTACAGACATTCTGAACTGACATGGTGTAAAATGGCTATTTAAAGATTATTTAATCTTAAAATATAATTTTATTATTTTTTAAAAAGATTTTATATTATAATCCCACACTCTGCGGGCGTGTAGGATACTGTCTGCCATAAGATCATATCTGCCACTATGCTGGTAATATCACATGTTATCCACACTGTATGTTCAGACAATGTTACACATTCAGCTACACCATGTCTAGCAGTAAATTAATAGACTTTTTAAAGCCCTATTGGCTCAATCTGCAATCATCTCTCAGTTTAGCTGCTTCATATATCATGTGTAACAGTTTTTTTTAAGGCTGACTGCTGACTTTAAGAACCCTACAGTGTTACCATGATGTCTCAACAGCTTCTGACAGAGAACAGCACAGTGCAGCAGTAAGCTGACAACAGGACAGATGTTACATGTAAGGCGGCATACTGTGTTAGGAACAAGATGCAGCCATCCAACTCTCTCCCAAAGATGAACGCTGTAGTCAGATTTGCTGGCAACCAATAGTGTGCATCTGTTCTTGTGTTTATGCCCTCCTTCTCTCTAGTTTCATCTCTCTCTGTCTGTCTCTCTCTCTCTCTCTCTCTCTCTCTGTCTCTCTCTCTCTCTCTCTTTCTCTCTCTTTCTGTCTGCCTTCTCCCCCTGAGTAGAACATTGTGCTCTAAGCAAAGTGAGACTGACAGATGCTCAAGTTCACCTTAAACTCACTTTAATTGAATTAGAAGGCAAAGCACATAGACAGGCACGTTTTAGGCACCAACAGAAAATTAGAGACATTTTTTAATTTTATTTACCAAGTCATGCAGACATATTTGCATTATGGATTTTAGAAGTAGGGAATAAATGACATGGATGACTTCTTGACATGTGCTTGCCCCTATGAAGAAAAGAAAGAACCCTAAAGACTAAAACAATGATTTAACAACAGGTTCTTCTAAACAACAGAATAGTTGCATGATGTTGCATTAAAATGTATGGATAGAGCTACAAATACCAGTATCAACATGACAAGTATACAGTGCCTTGCGAAAGTATTCGGCCCCCTTGAACTTTTCAACCTTTTGCCACATTTCAGGCTTCAAACATAAAGATATAAAATTTTTATTTTTTGTGAAGAATCACCAACAAGTGGGACACAATTGTGAAGTGGAATGAAATCTATTGGATTTTTGAAACTAACAAAAAAATGAAAAGTGGGGCATGCAAAATTATTCGGCCCCCTTGCGTTAATACTTTGTAGAGCCACCTTTTGCTGCGATTACAGCTGCAAGTCGGTTGGGGTATGTCTCCATCAGTTTTGCACATCGAGAGACTGAAATTATTGCCCATACTTCCTTGCAAAACAGCTCGAGCTCAGTGAGGTTGGATGGAGAGCGTTTGTGAACAGCAGTTTTCAGCTCTTTCCACAGATTCTCGATTGGATTCAGGTCTGGACTTTGACTTGGCCATTCTAACACCTGGATACGTTTATTTGTGAACCATTCCTTTGTAGATTTTGCTGTATGTTTGGGATCATTGTCTTGTGGGAAGATAAATCTCCGTCCCAGTTTCAGGTCTTTTGCAGACTCCAACAGGTTTTAATCCAGAATGGTCCTGTATTTGGCTGCATCCATCTTCCCCTCAATTTTAACCATCTTCCCTGTCCCTGCTGAAGAAAAGCAGGCCCAAACCATGATGCTGCCACCACCATGTTTGACAGTGGAGATGGTGTGTTAAGGGTGATGAGCTGTGTTGCTTTTACGCCAAACATATCGTTTTGCATTGTGGGCAAAAAGTTCGATTTTGGTTTCATCTGACTAGAGCACCTTCTTCCACATGTTTGGTGTGTCTCCCAGGTGGCTTGTGGCAAACTTTAGATGAGACATTTTATGGATATCTTTGAGAAATGGCTTTCTTCTTGCCACTCTTCCATAAAGGCCAGATTTGTGCAGTGTACTGATTGTTATCCTATGGACAGACTCTCCCACCTCAGCTGTAGTTCTCTGCAGTTCATCCAGAGTGATCATGGATCTCTGATCAGTCTTCTCCTTGTCTGAGCTGAAAGTTAGAGGGACGGCCAGGTCTTGGTAGATTTGCAGTGGTCTGATACTCCTTCCATTTCAAAATGATCGCTTGCACAGTGCTCCTTGGGATGATTGCTGCAATAAACGTGATGGATAAGAAATGGGCAGTTTAACATAAGCATTGGTAGAAACAGTCAGTCAGCATAAAGATGACTTACAGCTTGTTAAACTTTGATCAAGTTGTTGGAAAGTTACAGTATCTCACAAAACTGAGTGATGATATCTTTTCATGTGACAACATTGAATAAATGACACTTTGCTACAATGTAAAGTAGTGAGTGTACAGCTTGTGTAACAGTGTAATCTGCTGTCCTCTCAAAATAACACACAGCCATTAATGTCAAAACCGCTGGCAACAAAAGTGAGTACACCTCTAACCTCCCCGGTGTCATTTGACTTGTTATTGTTACAAGGTCTCAAGTGTGATTGGGGAGCAGGTGTGTTAAATTTGGTGTCATTGCCCTCTCACACTCCCACATACTGGTCACTGGAAGTTCAACATGGCAGCTCATGGCAAAGAACTCTGAGGATCTGAAAAAAAGAATTGTTGCTCTACATAAAGATGGCCTAGGCTATAAGAAGGTTGCCAAGACCCTGACATTGAGTTGCAGCACGGTGGCCAAGACTGTACAGCGGTTTAACAGGACAGGTTCCACTCAGAACAGGACTCGCCATGGTCGACCAAAGAAGTTGAGTGCACAAGCTCATCATCATATTCAGAGGTTGTCTTTGGGAAATAGACGTATGAGTGCTGCCAGCATTGCTGCAGAGGTAGAAGGGCCGGGGGTCAGCCTGTCAGTGCTCAGGCCATATGTCGCATACTGTATCAAATTGGTCTACATAGCTGTCGTCCCAGAAGGAAGCCTCTTCTAAAAATGATGCACGAGAAAGCCCGCAAACAGTTTGCTGAAGACAAGCAGACTAAGGACATGGATTACTGGAACCATGTCCTGTGGTCTGATGAGACCAAGATAAACTTATTTGGTTCAGCGTGTGTGGTGGCAAACAGGTGAGAACTACCAAGACAAGTGTGTCTTGCCTACAGTCAAGCATGGTGGTGGGAGTGTCATGGGCTGGGGCTGCATGAGTGCTGCCGGCACTGGGGAGCTACAGTTCATTGCGGGAACCATGAATACCAACATGTGCTGTGACATACTGAAGCAGATCATGATCAGTATGCAGTATTCCATCATGATAATGACCACAAACACACCTCCAAGATGACCACTGCTTTTCTAAAGAAGTTGAGGGTGAAGGTGATGAACTGGCCAAGCATGTCTATAGACCTAAACCCTATTGAGCATCTGTGGGGCATTTCATATGGAAGGTGGAGGAGCACAAGTTCTCTAACATACACGATTTTGTCATGGAGGAGTGGAAGAGGACTCCATTGGCAACCTGTGAAGTTCTGGTGAACTCCATGCCCAAGAGGGTTAAGGCAGTGCTGGAAAATAATGGTGGCCACACAAAATATTGACACTTTGGGCCCAATTTGGACATTTTCACTTAGTGGTGTACTCACTTTTGTTGCCAGCGGTTTAGACATTAATGGCTTGTTGAGTTATTTTGAGGGTACGGCAAATTTACACTGTTACACAAGCTGCACACTCACTACTTTACATTGTAGCAAAGTGTCATTTCTTCAGCGTTGTCACATTAAAAGATAGTCAAATATTTACAAAAATGTGAGGGGTGTACTCACTTTTGTGAGATACCGTATGTGCTGTAGTGAACAGACATAAGCCTTTATTTCAATTCAGTTTGTGTCTTACAGCAATGAGCTCTATAGTGAGATTTTCAGGTTTGAATAATGGAAAAAACTTTTTGTTGTCATTGTGTTGTCCTGCTGTCCTTTTTGTATTAAATCCAGAGTTACTATTTTCTTTAGCATCTTCTATAGTTGAAAACCCTGTAACTCTGTTTTTAAATTCCTTTTTTTAGTCCTCCAGCCTAAAATACTTGCTGCACACAGACATATGCATGCAACCTGGTCAGAAAGAGATGCAATTGGCCTAGCAAATGAGCTACTTGGTTATAATCTGACTGAAGTAGCTATCAAGAATTTTATTTAGGAATCAGACTGACTTTAGCTAAAATTATATACATGGAGTTCCACTAAAACACACTGAGTGCTATTCGGCTAAGGTAACACTTTTAAATGGTGTAACTGTAGAAGATTCTTATGGCTTGGTGTCATGCATCTCATAGAAATTCTGAGTATCTATACTAGAAATAAATTAATGTAGGCATACAAGTCTCTTGATGCTTACAGCTTTGTTGTTTGTGGGCATGCTACATGTGACGTGTCGTTCATTAATAAAGTAAACATTGTAACTGCTGGCAAATCACTGTGGTATAAGTAGAATAACACACTACAGATTGCTGTTACATGAAAATAATGGACTCTGCTTGTGCGTTGTGTCACATCAACCATCATCAACCAATCGGTCCACCATACCCCAGTGTGCTTTTTTTCTTCTTCATACATTCATTATGTTCATTAATGAGTAATGAGTTCATTAATGAGTGTTCATTAATGAGTAATAACTCATTTACAAATGCATTATAAATCATTGATTGGCAGTTATAACTGCATGAATAAAAAGAGTGACTTAATGAAATACCTGCCAAATAGTGAGCCATATTTAACTCATGTTATGAATTAATATTTATTCATACTCATTTGACTCAAAAACAGATTCATGATTAAAACAATTTCTTTATGAGCTATAAATGTTAGTAAACTGTGAAAGTAAACCTTAATGTTAAGCGAACACCTGTGAACCATTTATTTGTGACTTATAAATGTTATTATTGTGTGCTGGTAATTATAGCATTTGCTACTTCAATGGGTGAAAACAAGAAAAGAACATAAAATCATGAATTCTGATAAAATGCGTACAGTAAGTGATACAATCCCGTGCAAAAAAAAAACTACATTCCATCGTTCATGCTGCCAGAATTGTTCTTTAAGCATTTTGAACATAATCTGTGATGGCAGGGTGGATTTATAAACTGGAATTAGAATTTCTCTGTTCAGTGGAAAGACTGAAAATTAAATAAAAGATGGAATAGAATGATTTTGGTCCAACTTTGTTGTTACCCCTATTGCTACCCATGTAATCAACACCCAATTGTGAACTTTTTGGCTTTTTATTTTGCATATTTCATGCGTCCATCCATATTTGCAAAGCCTTTCATGTTTCTCAGTAATTCTATGCTGTGGTTTTTAATTCCTAGTTTGCTTTGTATAGTTTCTGGGCTTTAACACTCTGGAGTTGCCTGTATTCACACTGGCTTTAAAGAAAACTGGAGTGGCAATGTGGCAAAAGCATATGAAAAGAAAAGAAAACGTTTGCTGGCAGATGCAGCAATGTGTTAAAGGTAATGGGCTGGCTATGACTCTTGAAATTTATGATGTAGAGAGTAGATGAAAGCAGGTACTCAGTGGCTTAGCCATGTTAGCTAAATAAGGCTTAGAAATGATCATCATTCTTATATATAATACAAGCATTTATTTAGAACTGGTTTGTGTTGTGCTAAAATCACAAAATTATTGATGTTTAGTCTTTCAATATCTTTACTAAGAGACTTTTTCTTTAGCCCCGATTAATTCTTCACTTGGAGCGGTTTGTCACTAGGTAACTGAATGTCTGTAATGTCTGTAATATTGTATCTTCAGTGAACAGATTGTTGTATTTTATCTTCAGTGAACATAGGCGAGACCTATCAGGCAGCGTTTACAGGAAAATACATGGAAATACTCGTGTCTTATTGGTTGACAGGTCTCAATTCTACCAAACACTAGCTCGCATAATTTAGTGTGATGGAAAATTTAATATACAGGGTTGAAACTGAAACACTAACATCCTCTGATGCTGAGCAGGAAAACAACGTGTGTAAATGTCTATATGAGTTCCAACTTACATGAACATGATATGAGCAGAGCATTAGGACAGCTAACGTACTTTGTATGGCACTGTAGTAGCTAAACCCATACAATGATAGGTTAGTTGTGCCTCCCCTTGTCTAGTGACACCAAAGTAGCCTAGTCTTGTGTTTTTTTTTTAATATACATATTTTTTAAGTCTTTTAGTCCTGCAAATAGTGATATCATTCAGGGCAAGTTTTATGATCAGTCAAATTTTCTGTCCAATTTTCACATTTGTAAAGCAACTAGCTCTCACATGCAAGAAATAAATATATGGAAACAGTCTATTGAGAAGTTTGTGCGTAGGACCTAGTGCACAGGCTTGTGTTTCTATGGAGTTTTCAGGGCTTGCCTCATCGTCATGGCAACGGTTCATGCCCAGGTCAGATTACGTCGGAGTTTGTTGGAAAATCATACCACACTGCTCAGACATTAAACGACCTGACAGACGCCGATTGAACATGTTCAGTCACTGAAAACAAACATCAACAAACCGCAACAGGCACTGACAAAGTTAACACACTGAGTCGACAAAACCTGACAAACATGTCTGTTGCCGTTGGTCGGTATCTGTCTGTGCAGTGTGAACCATGCTTAAAAACCTCAAGCATATCAAGTCTGTTTGCCAGAGTCTCCATTTTATGAGAGCAT
Organism: Ameiurus melas; assembly: GCA_012411365.1. NCBI lineage: Eukaryota > Metazoa > Chordata > Actinopteri > Siluriformes > Ictaluridae > Ameiurus > Ameiurus melas. Next base: position 17,598,407 of record CM022758.1, on the reverse strand, counting down.
ATCAGTTCTCAACAGTGCAAAAGCTTTTCTAAATATCTTCTACCAAGTCTCTATAAACTATATAGATTGCAAGAGAGAGTACCTCAAGGCCAATCGACTATGTCAAGCAACACTGACAGCACATATGTCAGCTAAAGAAATACCTTAGTGTCTTTGAAAAGACTTTTTTCTGACAACAGAAGTTTATGTTGTGCTGAGTCTGTAAGTCTGAATGAGTTATTATTTCATGCTCCTGACTTTGGGTGTGCATCAGGGTAATTTCTGAGGAACATAAGTCAGCGCCTGTCTCTGCAAATGGAGACAACAACGGCTTTCTGAAAGGGTTCCTAGACAGAGGCATTAGAAAAATAACTGTGGACCACAACACACTACCACTCAAAGTGATCAAAAGTTTCATACTGATTCGTTCGTTTCTGTCATCCAAGGAACAAAGCCACAATGTGCAAATGTTGACATCTATTCTAAAGGACAATGCAAGGACAAGGGGTTCCACATTGAAAAACACTGGTATTGAGTGAAAACAGTCGTCTTTGCACTGTGTTCAACATTTTGTCTTTTCAGTAGTCTGTATTTTCACATTTCAGAACATAGAAACAGCCTTGTTTTCATCAAATGCAGCAAGTTGCCCCACAGGCAGCAAAGCTACTACTTTTTTACATTTTTTTACTTTTGAAATTTTTTTGTTCCAGTCTGTGCAATCACACCAGACGACACTTTTCTGATTCTAAGTTTTCATCTGCAATGCTTTGATTTCAGTGTAGCTGACAATTGCTTTTATGGATCTCTCAGTGTCTATAAACCCTCAAGAGTTCAATCAGCCTGGTTCTAACAGAATTATGAATATTGAGATGTCATCTCTGGGCTTTACCCTGGAGACCAGTCATCTTAAAGTCATCATGAATTATAACCTCATGTCTTCACTTACTGACTTTTCCCATGTCATCTAATATCTCTGCAAGCATTTCTCATTCTCATAGCCATTTAAAATAAATAAATAATTAAAGGAAAAAAAACATTAAAGTTGTGCTAAAACAGTGGGGTAGAACTGCAGGTAATGATGCTTATAGATGCATATGCATAGGTAAATTTGGTGGCATAGGTGACTTGCAGTTGCACATGACATTTTTCCATGTATTGGTTTATTAAAAAAAATATATCTTTACAGTCTTAGTAGTATTTCCTTGGCTATCCATTTAAGTGGAAAATCCTTGGCTAGGAGTCTTACAAGCGAGGTGGCATTTAGGGCTAGCAGTCTCACAAATTTTTGTGTGATGCCTTGTATAAGTTATGTTTTTTTTTATTATAATTGTAATGATTAGTTTGTAATGACGTTTTGTTTATAGAGGTAGTCCACTGCTGTTTTGCAATTGCTTACTGTTTCAGCCACGATTGCATTTTTGCTTCAGGCACAAATGTTTTGCTGTTTTGGCTGTGGCTTCTTAACCATTTTGGCAGTGGGTGCATTGCTGCTTTGACTGTAATTGCATTCACCGCTCCTGCTTCCTACTGGCTGCATCCATTGGTGCTGGCATTCATGGCACAGAGTCTGCTGCTTTGCTCATCCTTCTTTGTCAGCCTGTTGGGTGTGTATTGGGTGGGTTTCTGTCCTTTTTATTTTTGGTTGGCTCATCATCATGTTACTAATGTATTAGATGTGTCCATGCTCATATCCTCCTCCTTTTCCTTTCAAATCTGGTCAAACAATATTTTGTTAGTCTTCTAAGAAAAAAGGGCATAATTTGTTATTTTGTTCTGTTGTTGTTCCTGCTGTGTTTCTATTCCTTTTTTTTAGGTGCTCTACCTACAGTATCCTTACTAATGTGGAGAGATCCAGTGTGCAATGCACAGGGTCTTCAACAATATTGCTGTGGGATTTTATACATTTGGCTGTGGTCATGGTATGGATTCTATTCTGCTTCTGTGAGTGAAATTGGATGGTGGTGTACATTGCACACAAGTATTGAGTAGTTTATTGCTGTTTTGTCCCCCATGCATGTTGGTCTAATACCTTGCTAGTAATAGGTTGTAATATTGCTGGCGATTACTTGGTTGACTTACGCTATTGTTGCAAGTCATGGCGAAGAGTTTAAATGATTTTATATGATTTTTCTCTCTGCTTTAGATAATTTAAGCTATTTTGTGTATGTTTGATTCACATCTACTGCATATTAGTTTTCTTTCATTCATTTGAAAGGCTTCTGACTG